>JARPMR010000019.1:6291169-6456169 GCA_029955525.1 Oeneis ivallda
AGTTTTAGTTAGAATATATGATAAACTGTTCAAAAAAAGATGAGAAATATTATTGCAATTAGCCTATTTTATTTATGTTTGAATATCGTTTTCAACATTCACTTTAAATTGTGTAATTCACAAATTGCTTTTTTTTACAAAAGCAATTTGTTTTTTAAGAATTACACAATTTTTAATATTTTTGAATTTTTTGAAAATATGCTGTGATAAAACTGTTGTGATTTTATGATTAAGGTTGTGATTTTGTTGTTGTTGAATATTTGTGTCTGAGATACGTGTGTAAGTAGGTACCTACCATAGATATCCGCTTGCCGGAATAAATATTCGACCCAGAGGTTTATTACATATTTTGCACAGAGAAATTGAAAGTCTTTGCGATGATGCATGACGATCTATGGCGGTTGACATCTTGAATGACTAAAGCATATCTAAGAACCAGCCCTGAGGTGGTTTGCTACGTGTAATGCAACAAACCACGTCATCAGGATCAGCCCAGTAATTTAATAAAATTTGAAAATTTTCCACATAGTTTTCACTCAGTAACATATTTTTATGTTACTATTTTTTAACCGACTTCAAAAAAGGAGGCAGGTTCTCAATTCGTCAAAAGCTTTTTATTTTTATTTTTTTGTATGTTCACCGATTACTCGAAGACGATAGAACCGATTTAGATAATTCTTTTTTTGTTTGAAAGGATTTACTTCTTAAGTTCTAAATTTTATGGAAATCGGTTGAGTGGTTTTTAAAAATCAACAATAAATTACATAGGTAGTTTGTAGTTTGTAGTGGTGCGGGTTTTTGAAGTCGGTTTTTTAAAAATTATTTTTTATATTAAATTGTTGTAGGTTAAAAAGGTGTTAGTTTAGTTTTTATTAGCTTTTCCGTCAGCTTGGTCCGTATCCATTCAATAAATCAAGTCGATCCTTAGCTCAGTAGGGTAATTAAAAGGCTGACCAAAAAAGAAACACACTTTCGCATCTAATACTTTTATCCTGGATAAACAGAGGGTTCCCGCGGGATTTTTAAAAACTAAATTCACGCGAAGTCACGAGCATTAGCTAGTTTGTAATACTTAGCACAGATATAGCATAGTAGACATAGCTAAGTTAGATTTAAGTACCTCTCTATGTGTGTATTTCTAATTTTTATGTATTTCATGACAATGAATAAACGATATTCTATTTTATTCTATTCTATATGAGTGGATTCCATTGTCCCCATCGCCTGTGCCGGGGTATTTTATACGAATGTGGGTATGCGCGAAAGGGTGTCGGCGCGGCGCGGGTCGCGGGTCGCGGGGGAGGCACGTACACATAAACACTTATAAAAGTTTTTTGACAACAACCGCGTCTCCCGCCGCACCTCCCCTCGCCTCGAATTCGCTAATTTATGTGCTTTTTTAATCAATACCAGCCCGTGCAATGTTATAGATTCTATCGACGGCTCGCTTATACGTTTGATGAAGTTACGAGTTGATAGTAACTACGTAGATACCTATTGTCAAAGCAGTGATAATTTCGTGGTTGGAACTGCGGTCTCCTATTTGAGGGGTCGCGAGATCGATCCCGGGCATGCATCTCCTGACTTTTCGGGATTTTAAGCAATTAAACATCACAATCATGCTCTAAGATTGAATGCATTCATCTCAACCCATAAAGCAGTATTCGCTATTTCCATTAATAATTATGCCTAGACCTTTTTAGTTCAATGCCTAGGTATGAGTATCTTAAGGCCAGGGCAGACTCTATGCTTTTAGCAGCGACAATCGGCATTTTTGCGTTCGGACTTCATTTCATTTAACCTTCATTTCCCACTAAATCATCGGCTCACTATTAAGTAGGTAATCTCCTATGGAATGAGAAGGGTTTATGGTCTGAACTAAATAAGATGTTTTTACCAGAACCATTATATAATAACAACCTTAAAGTCATTATAATTTACGCACTATTAGGTTGTCATTTAATATGACATCTGTAAACAAAATTCTTTAAGCGCTGATAGTAGGTGTAGGCGCAGGACAGAATAAGTCTATGATTAAGTTGCCTTATTACCACCTATTATGATGTAGGTAATTCATTATCGCCTATCACCGCCCGGGTTGACTACATTGTTACAGTACATCCGGTTCTTATCATTAGCCGATAATAGCCAATAAATTATACGAGCCGCGATCGAGAGGCGCGATTGTGCATATTGTTCGACACAGCGAAGACAAGGCTGTTCTCTAGGTCTCCTAGAGATTGTGTAAGTATAATGGAAATATTATGGTTAATAGCTACACAATATGGTTATAGCTAAACTTACTAGCGACTCGCCCATTGAATGGTCTAACAGCCCTGGCTTTGCACAGGTGCAATTTAATAATGAAAAAGTTTGATTTTCATAAAAAATACCTCGCAAATGTCCAACTTTTTACTTACGTGGATTTTCCGAAAAAAATATTTCATACAAATCTTGTTCTGACAATTATTATTACGAACGCAACAAAAAGGGCAAGTTTCATTCATTCATTCATCTCAACCCATTGCCACAACTGATGATGGAGACCGTATAGACTCTGGGGCCGTGGAGACCGGGGGCTCTTTTCGAAGAGCTTTCTAAGAAGGTCATCGAGTCCGGGGATCCTAGAGCTGGCAGCTACCTTGGCAAACACGAACGAAGGAACACAACAAAAAAGGGCAAGTTTCATTCATTCATTCTGTACATTGACAGACTTCACACACCTTTGAGAACATTATGCAGAACTCAGGCATAAATTATAATAAATGTTTCCTCACGATGTTGTAACTGGCTCTTCTCAGCAGAATCTGCTTTTCTAACCAGTGGTAGAGTCTTTATTTGTCTTACGAGCCACAGGTTGGCTTAGAATAAATAATTTTGAATTTTTATTGCTTCATCGCTCGGCGACGTCTATTGCCGTTCGAAGGCACCAGACAAGAATAGAGTTATAATAGAAATATAATATTATAATCGAAATATAATATTATAATCGAAATATAATATTTTAATCGAAACATTATTATTATTGTCAAAGCTATGGGCTAGTTTTGATAGCTGGGTGTCCACGAATAATCATAGCAACCTTGGACTGGACCTGCGTGCGCGTGAAAAAAATTACTTTGCCTTTTTACTGACCGAGAAAATTCCGGAAAATAGATGACCTCCTGTAGGCACACTACATCCTAAGAATAAGTCAGCTAATTAGAGCTAAGTAATTAATTGATTAGTTCATTCAAATAAGATTTACTACCATGAATGTGTTTTTATAATTCTGAATCAGAATCTGCTTTCCAAACCGGAAGTAGAGTCTCGACTCGTCATATAAGAGTCACAGGTTGGCCTACAAGAAATAAATAGTTTTGAATTTGAATTCACATTTTTATAATATTCATTCTTCACACATTCAACGTTGTATATTTACAGCACCCCGAAAATTCAGTAGCACTTAATTCTTTCCCTCATCAGATTCATCACACGTCACGCAAAAACACCGTGACGAGACCGTGACAATGTTGCACGGACTCGTCACGAGTGACATGTCATCCATCACCCGTGTGTTTACATCCTTACAAACTTCATTTTGCGCTTTGATCCAACCTTATTATTACTGCATCAAAGGGTCTAATTTCCCTTGTTTCATTTTCGTAAATGGCTTGTAATATATTGTCATTTGCACAACTTTTCTATGCATTTGACTTGAACCTTACAGTACGGTCGGAGAATCCATTTTCTTTTGGGTTTTTATCCTTGTATTTTGTAAGGAATGGAACCAAAAAAGTAAGGCATTTATTAATAGAAAACACAAGGCGGATTTTTGCATGGCATACGATTCAGTTTACGACGTGTAACAAAAATTACATTTGCGTCTTTATTGCGTTTTAATTTCAAAGTAACAGAATTGACTATCGTTTAAACTACGTGCGTATGAAATTCGGTTTACAGATTAAAGACAAAATTATTTTTTTGGTCAAAAAAGCTTTCTTACAAGGTTTTAAGGTTGGTTTCAATTCAAACTAAGCGCAAAAGAAAGTAAGAGATTTTCCTCACACGTTATGAGTTGACGACACGTAAAATTGCTCGGTAACTTTATTTTTCAAAACCGAGATTGATATATCATTGGAAGTTATCTTGTTACGGCTCGGTTAGCGATAAATGGATACGCGTAAATTCCATTGCATTGATATAAAATGTCACAGATATTTCATTCGGATTTGGGAAGGAAATGATATTGTCAAATCAAAGTAAGTATGTAGACCGGCCGCTAATAAAACGTCGGCCTCCTATTCATGGAGCCCTGCTGTGAATTGTCTAAAAATGATAGAATTGTCTATAAATGATAGCAATCATTTTAAGACAATCCACAGCATGAATTCTTAACCACCGCGCTCCAGTGCACCTAAAAATCAGAACTACATTTTTTAAAGAATACTAATTATTAGCCAAGCTGATCATGACTTATATTCTTGTATCCCCTCCAAATACGCGGAAAGCTTGTGTTAGGTTAGGAGGGGTTACGACGATAGTGCAACGGTTGGGGTTCGAACCTGCGACTTTCAGTTTTCAGTCCGCACCTTTTAACCGTTGGGCTACAAACTAGCAACCCTAAAATTCTAATTTGAACGCGAACTGTCACCCATAGACAAAGCTTTACGGTCGCGTTCAAATTAGAATTTTAGGGTAGCTTGTTTCGACGGAATTGATTGTGTCCACAGGTACAAGCGTCCATAGGTAGGTACAGTACTTGCCCATACCTAGGTATAACTTGATATCTAGTTACCAGTTATCTAACAGAAATTAAACGCATACGAGAAACCGACCTCCTGATTTAGAGTCTGCCGCCTTTATTCTATTTTAGGATCAAAATTAATTATTTATAGAATGCCTCGCAGACTCTCTCTATATGGCAGTATGTGGCAGTGTTATTAATTTGCATGGACACATTTCCTACTATCTGTCTCGGAATACTGATTTATATTATAGACATACTTTCTGAATAATGAAGGTATTTAAATCTTGTATTTATTTATAAGTTTTATTGAATTGACTGATCTATTAAAGCAGAGCTTTGAAAGCTGTACTTACGTATTGACCTCTTTGAAACATACTTTTGGTCTCATGATGTGACATCATCTTAACCAATCACCGGTTCACTACTGAGGACTTGGCTGTTCACTACAGGTTCACTGTCCAAGCTTCAATTGAACTTATATGGATTAATTAGGTTTTTTATAACAAAGAAGGTCTGTGACCTTCTTAGAACTTGACGATTGCCTGAGGCTTAAGGTTTTTGATTCCCGCGGGAACTCTTTAATTTCCGGGATAAATTGTAGCGTATGTGTTAATCCTGGGTATGAGCTACCTCCGTTCCATATTTATGCCAAATCATTCCAGTAGTTTTTGCGTGAAAGAGTAACAAACACACACACACCAACACACATACACACACACACACACACACACACACACACACACACACACACACACACACACACACACACACACACACACACACACACACACACACACACACACACACACACACACACACAAACTAAACTTTCGCCTTTATAATATTAGTGAGATGTGATGTGATTCCCCATATATTTAAAACTAGCTGATGCCCGCGACTTCGTCCGCGTGGATTTAGTTTTTGAAATACCTCGGAAACTCTATGATTTTCCGGGATAAAAAGTAGCCTTTATCACTCTCCAGGCCCTCAACTATACCCATGCAAAAAATCACGTCAATCCGTAGCTCTATTGCGGCGTGATTGAAGGAAACCCAACGAACACACTTTCGCATTTATAACATTAGTATGATGATTGCTTAGTAAGTCCACAGCACAGGCCACAGCCCATTCGTGGAGTGTAAATAATATTTTTAAAGTTGTGAGTTCATATGTGAACCGTGAACCTGTTAATGTTCTGTGTTTAACAGGAATTGCATTAATAAGTTTTGTCTCTTTAAAAATACACCTACTACTTGAAGCTGCTGCTTTATAAAAAAATATTTGTTATCGCAAGGCAGAGGAACAGGCCTCACGTCGACTTGCCCGGGGCTATTATAACATGAACGCCATAATTACCAATCAGGCTGGGCAAGCACGTTAATAGTGTATTAACATTAATAATAGGGTATTAGCTTACGTGGACCTCCTTTGTTACAATTTTTACAAGCTTTTATTTAACTTGCAATGTATGTATGTATGCTTAGGTCAAATCTTGTGACCACTTCCCAGTTTCCGATTGAGCTGAAATTTTGCATGTGTATGTAAATCGGATGCCAATACAATATTATGGGTCATGGAGCTGATCTGATGATGGAGCTGAAAGATGTTATTAGAATTAACTCTGTAAAACGACGTAACCCCATCAAGTTTGGAATTGTTTAATTTATCTTGACAAGTACTCTGGTCAAAGATGATATCCAGGTTCCGATCATAGATAGAGCTGAAAGGTAACTAAACGACGTAACCATATTGAGTTTTAGGTTTAGGTTTAGGTTTAAAGAATTTATTCTCTAAGAACAAAACATGCTCACTTACAGAGAAATTAAAACTTAAATTATAACACATTATATACATTAAAACAAAAATGGTGGCTCTTAAATAACTTAAATAACTATAAAACTAAAATATTTTTAAGGTTTACTAACTGTTTTTAAATAACTCCCTGAGTTTTCTTTTAAATATTGGAAAAGATTTCTCGGATAATATATCTTTTGGCAGACCATTATATAGAAGTGCTCCCTCAAATTGTATAGTTTTCGCGCCATATGTTTTTGTTCTTGCTTTAGGCAATTGCAATTTATTTTTATTTCGTGCAAAGTATGTATAGGATTTAGTTTTTATTGTAATTTGTGTGTTTATAGATTGTGTAAGTATTTTTCTAATTAGAATACATGTCTTGTATTTATATAATTGGCTAATGGATAATGTGTCAGTTTTCTTATATAGTTCTTTAGATGGAAATCTGTAATCTAGTTGAAACAAAGTTTTTAATAATTTATTTTGGGATATTTGGAGATCTTTCAGATTAGTTTTATACGCACATCCCCATATTTCTATTAGGTATTCTAATATAGACTTAGCTAGTGAATTGTAAATTAAAGTTCGGACTTTATATGGTAAACATCGTGTAGATTTACGCAAAGATCCAGTCAAAGATGAGATTTTTGACTGCAGGTAGTCTAAGTGAGGTCGCCATGATAATTTAGAATCCAAGAATAAACCAAGGTATTTTTCCGTTTTTGATTGTTTAAGAACCTGATTATTTATAGTTAAGAGATCAAAATTAGGAAGTTTTTTGTTTTTTGCAGTAAAAAGCATGTAAGAAGTTTTAGCAACATTTATAGTAAGTAAATTGTATTGGAACCATTCATTTAGTTTATCTAAATCTGTTTGAGCATCCGATACCTGAACTTGCGTTAGTATTTAAATTTTTGATTATAAGTTGTATTTCGTCCTTTGTACATATTTTAAATTCGGAGAGTGTTTTCGTCTGCACAGGCTTTAAATGAGTGTATGTTTTATAACTGTGATATTTTTGTGGTATATTATTCGCTAAAATTGTGCCTATGGAAGAAAAATAGCTGTTAAAAGTTTCGCATATTTCTGTTGCATCATTAATAGTTTTACCATTGACTATAAGTTTTGGGGGAGCACAACTACTTTTGTTTTTATTATTAGTGAGAGTGTTAATTAATTTCCACATTGTTGTAGGTCTATTATAGCATTTAATAAAAGCGTTATAGTAAAATTTATCTTTGGTATCTCTAATAGTACTTCTGACTTTATTCCTAATATCATTAAACTTTAGTTTTAGGCTAGTTTAGGCTAGTTTAGGTTTTAGAGTTTACGCTAGTTAGATTCGTCTTGAACTGAACTCTCTGTTCCCTCACTCTCATAGTGTGGTGGGACGTAAATTCGACGTGAATCATCATCTCTAACATCTGTGAAAAAGACAATATTCTTGACTTTATTTTATTTAAAACTAGCTGATGCCCGCGACTTCGTCTGCGTGAACTTAGCCTTTAAAATGCCTTGGGAACTCTGACTTTGCGGGATAAAAAGTAGCCTGTCACTCTCCGTCCTCAACTATAGGTAGATACACTGCAAAAAATCACGTCGATCCGTAGCTCTGTTGGGGCGTGATTGAAGGACAAACCAACGCACTTTCGCAGTTTTAATATTTCACCATATAAAGTGTAAGTGCATAATATAGTCAACGTGGTTTTTAGGGTTCCAACGGGACTCTATTACTAAGCCTCCGCTGTCCGTCCGTCCGTCTGTCAGCGGCCTGTATCTCGTAAACCGTAATAGACAGTTGAAATTTTCACATATTTTGTATTTCTATTGCCGCTATAACAACAAATAATAAAAATTAAATTAAATTAAAAAAATTAAATTAAATTAAAATATTTCAATGTACCCATGGAAATATTTTAATTTCTTTTTTTAACGGAACCCTAAAAGAGCGAGGACCGACTCGCAATTGGCTGATTTTTTTACACAGGTAAAGTTGACGACCTGGAAAATAACACAGGCTACTTTTTGTCCCGGGAGCATACATTTAAACGCCCGCGCCACTACAAAGTATATAATTTATTGGAGATTTTTTTAAAAACGCTCGACTGATTTCTATAAAATTTAAATGGGACCACCTGGGAAGTGAAACCACCTATTGAAACAAAAAATCGGCCAAATGCGAGTCGGGCCTCGCTCTTTTAGGGTTCCGTTAAAAAAATTAAATTAAAAAATTTCCATCTACCCACCTACCCATTTTAATTTAATTTTTTTAATTAAATTTAATTTTTATTATTTGTTGTTATAGCGGCAATAGAAATACATAATATGTGAAAATTTCATCTGTCTATCTATTACGGTTTACGAGATACAGCCCTCTGACAGACGGACGGACGGACGGACGGACGGACGGACGGACAGCGTAGGCTTAGTAATAGGGTCCCGTTGGTACACTTTGGGTACGGAACCCTAAAAAAGAATTTTCCAAATCGGTTCAGGCGTCTTCGAGTAATCGGTGAACATACATAACAAAGTTTCCGTTGAATTGAGATCCTCCTCCCTTTTTTGAAGTCGGTTAAAGTAATAATAAAAATTAGTTCAAATTTAACGAAGTTATGGAGTATAATATAAATATAAAATATAATAATAATATTAGTGAATAATATTAGTGGGATAATATGAGTAATAATAAGTAGGATAGGATATAATTAAAGTATTTATTGTTAGTAGGAGGAGGATACAAACATACATAAATACATGCATACACTTATACATGCATGCATACATACATACATACACACATACAGTAGTAGTAGATATGTGTGTATGTATGTTCGCATACATGCATGCCTACATACATACATACATACATACATTCATACATGCATACATGCAAACATGTATACATGCATACATACATACATACATACATGCATTCCATACATACACACATACATACATACATTCATACATACATACATACATACATACATACATACATTCATACATACCTACTACTACAGTATGTGTGTATGTATGTCACTTTTCAGGCCCTTAATTTTACCTGCGCTAAAAAATAATCTACTTCAATCTAAAACTCCGTTGGCGCATAATTGAAGGATAAGTATGTGAAAGTAACATACGAATATCCCGCGGGAACTGTTTTTTTTCCCGGGATAAAAGTAGCCTTTTCCCTTTTCAGGTCTTCAACTATGCCTATCAAAAAAACCACGTCAATCTGTAACTTCGTTGGCGCATAATTGAAGGATTAATATGTGAAAAGTAGCATACGAATATCCCGCGGGAACTGTTTGTTTTCCTGGGATTAAAAGTAGCCTTTGTCACTTTTCAAGTCCTCAACTATGCCTATCCAATAAACCACGTCAATCTGTAACTTCGTTGGCGCCTAATTTAAGGATAAATATGTGAAAAGTAGAACACTAATATCCCGCGGGAACTGTTTGCTTTCCCAGGATAAAAAGTAGCCTTTGTCACTTTTCAAGTCATCAACTATGCCAATCCAAAAAACCACGTCAATCTGTTACTCCATTGGCGCATAATTGAAAGATAAATGTGTGAAAAGTAGTATACTAATATGCCGCAGGAACCGTTTGTTTTCCCGAGATAAAAAGTAGCCTTTGTCATTTTTCAGGCTCTTAACTTTACCTGTGCAAAAAAATCACGTTAATCTAAAACTCCATTGCGCGTATTTTGAAGGACAAATGCGTAAAAAATAGCGATGCTATCCCGCAGGAACTGTTTGCTTTTCCGGGATAAAAAGTAGCCTATGTGCTATTCCAGACTATATTCTATGTCTGTGCCAAATTTCAGCAAAATCGGTTCATTCGTTGTCGCGTTAAAGAGTAACAAACATCCATCCATCCATCCATCGATCCAAACATCCATCCTCACAAACTTTCGCATTTATAATATTGATAGGAATAATAGGATAGGATAGGATCTACACATGATCAGTCATTATAATATCTAGCAATGTACATTGTACTCACTATGACTGGACAAATCGATACCTTGTACTATTTGTATAATTTATTTCGCAATCCATCCCTAATCCCTAAGAAATTTTCTATTGATAATGAAAAACTTCAATAACTGTGTTTATCCTACTTGATTGTTGAATTGGAATTTTTTACTTATTCTCGATGTGTAAGCGTGATTTAAGTACAATCAGCGCCATCTATCAGTGGTTTTTCAAAATTCCGCGGGAACCTTGGATTTTTCCGGGATAATTTGTAGCCTATGTGTTATTCCAGGGTATAATCTATCTCCATTCCAAATTTCAGCCAAATCCATCCAATAGTTTTTGCGTTAAGGAGGAACAAACATACACACAAACTTTCGCCTTTATAATATTAGTAGGATAGGTTTGTTTTGAAAATTGTTAAAAATTTTCGTCACACTTTATTTTTTTTTTCTTTTCACAAATGGCAATCGAATCAAGAATAATATAATAATTGTTCTCACAAGGTGCAAAAAACCATGGTATCGTTAAGCAAAACCATTGTTAAGGAAATCCAAAATCCAATTCTTAACAATAATCACGGCATGATTGTAATTTGCGCTGTTAGAATTAATTCTTTGGCTCAATATAAGCAATTAAGATTAGTTGACAAGTAGCATAGCAACGTAACCCGCACTATAATGTCTGTAGAACACGCATACTCCGCGATTCCTAACTAACTACTGTTTAAGTGGGACTTATTAGATTAGCTGCTTTAATTGCAATTGTTTTATATTAATGAATATAACGCCTCCAAAGTAACCTTCTTACTACCCGACCGATTATATTATTTGCCTTAGCAAAGCCAAAATGATAGATTGATGGATGGATTTGTATCACAATATGTGCACAAGCAGTGATAGCCTACTGGTTAGTACTGTGGTCTCCTATTCGGGGGGTCGCAGGTTCGATCCCGGGTACGCACCTCTGACTTTTCGGAGTCAAGTGCGTTTAAGCAATTAAATATCACTTGCTTCAACAGTGAAGGAAAACATCGTGAGGCAACCTGCACACCTGAGAGTTCTTCATAATGTTCTTGAAGGTGGGTGAAGTCCACCAATTCGCATTGGGCCAGCGTGGTGGACTATGGCCTATAACCCTTTTCTGAGAGGAGACCTGCGCTCAGTAGTGAGCCGTTGATGGGTTGCTAATGAATATGATGATATGCACCAAGGTATCCAAATGGAAATCGAGTCTTTAAAAAATCGACAAACACACAAACAACCTAACACTAAATTGGCTACATTACGCTTACTAACTTAAGTAGCTATGCGCTTAATATGGCATTAACCACATTAAACTGAACCCAGCACGACTCCTAACTGACTCCTAACATCAAAGGATAATGGAATTTATATATCAAATCACGATTTTGGCGTGGCGTATACCCTATACAAATACCTATAATACACTACATAAACCATAGACCAGCGACTCCTTTATCTGATCCGTGAAACAAGCCTATGACAGCGTTGGTCTCGTGGTTAGCATGTTCGACTGCAGTTAAGCAGGTCCTGGGTTGGATTCCCGGGCCAAAAATGTTTTGGTCTTTTTAGGGTTCCGTAGTAAATAAGGAACCCTTATAGTTTCGCCATGTCCGTCCGTCTGTCTGTCTGTCTGTCTGTCTGTCCGCGGTTTAGCTCAGAGCCTATTGGTACTAGAAATCTGTAATTTGACAAGGGTATAAATATCAATCACGCCGACAAAGTGGTGAAATAAAATTGTGAAAAATATTTTTTTAGGGTACCTCCCCTACATGTAAAGTGGGGATGATTTTTTTTTTCTCATCTATCCCATAGTGTGGGGTGTCGTTGAATAGGTCTTTCAAAAACGTTGTGGGTGTGGGAACACCATTTTTCAATTCAGGGATCCGTTTGTGAAATATGATATTTTAAAGTGCTAAATTTTATTAGAGTCAAGTGTCCCCCCCCCCCTCTGCCAGCTAAATGGTTGTACCTATATAGGATACAAGAAAAAATTCACAGCAGTAGTATGTATAATGAATTTTAAAGGAACTACTATCTATCACGGCTAAGTACGGTTCATTAGTTAAGGAGTTATATCTGTTTTTTCTAAGTTAGATATTACACGTAGTGTAAGTTGCATATTTTGTAGTTTATTATAGTATTTAAGCTATGGAACTCAAAATATTATATTCAGTATCTTTCAACTACGGAACCCTAAACTGCGCGTGGCCCGACACGCACTTGGCCGTTTTTTTTATAATTATTCTCAGTACTTGCCCAGAGTTAGGAAGCTGGCGGTGTATCACCCCCGTGCCTCGGAGAGCACGTAAAGCCGTCTTTCCTGCGCCTGACCTGATCTCTCATCGGTCGTGTCGAATTTACATCACACCGGACTTTGAGAGTGTGGGAATAGAAAGTGCGCCTGTGTTTGCGCACACACTTGTGAACTACAATATCCATGGAGATAGGCCGTCGTGGCCGCATTCGGTTGGGGTGTCATTTTTTTTTCAAAAAAATGAAGACTATTATTATTATCCTTCCATCCTTCCTTATTAGAAGCCGTCCTTGAAAAATATTCCTCTCTCATGGAATATAATATCTCAATTTAATTTAATTGAAAAAAAAAAACAAGAAACGACAATACACACTACTTAGATAATAACACGACTACTTAGCTGTTTATCAAAAGTTTAAAGCACTCGGCCTAAGTCCTAGTTACCTACAAAACAGATGCTTGCAACGCGCTGGCAGTAGCTACTTCATGTGTAGGTATCGTTCGTTGTTCGCGCTACCGTGTTCGAAAATTACAACATTGCTAACCCATCATTTCCGAGATCAGTGGCATACTATTGCAAGGAAAGCTAGCCAGAAATTCACGTAGTAATTACTGAAATCTCTTCACAATCGGCGAGCACATCACGTAACATGTAAAAAAAATGCATTCGAACTATGAATAGAATAGAATAGCGTTTTATTCCAAAGGCCGATGTGCAATATATATCGCCGGGTACTGTACCTATTTTGTAATCTCATTGTAAATTACAAACAAAGTCTTCGTTAACATGTCCCTTACAGCTTGTATTATACAAGCATATATCTAGTACCTACAGGTGATCTGATCTAGAACAACAGGTTGATTAACCAGTCTACTGTCCGCTTGCGCGCGCGCAGCCCGACGTGACTGGTCGGCGTTTTCATTAAAATGCCTCCCGCTTCCGATATCTGCGCGGGTTATTAAATGCACGGAGCGAATGTGGGAGCACGAGTTTATTATCTAATGCATTTTGGTATTAGGTAGCTAAAACAAGAGTCTAATATTGTTTCATAGTTAGGGATAAGTTGAAAGTTCAGACGATTTTCGGAAGGCCCAGAGTTCGATGTTACTCCCATCTCTGAGTTCTCGAACAAGTTAAAGTTGAGTTATAAGCATTTCAATATCACTTGGTTTGACGGCGAAGAAAATCATCGTGAGGAAACCTGCATGCCTGACAGTTCTCCATAATAAAGAACCTCAACAGCCCAACGGTTAAAGGTGCGGTCTGAAAACTGAAAGGTAGCAGATTCGATTCCCCCCCGTTGCACAAAAAAAGCGCAAAGCTTGTGTCAGGAGTGGTCCTGACACAAGCTTTGCGCTTTTTTGGAGGGGAGAGGAGTATGTATAATTTAAGTTTAGCTCGGATCCACGAAAAAAGAGTGGTATTATAAGTTTGATCGCTTTGTCTGCCTATGTGACCGTAGCACCCAAATGAATAGACCGATTTTAATGAAGTTTTGTTGGCTACGAACTTAAGCCCGCGAATTCGTCCGGTATTTTAAAAATCCCGCGGGAACTCTTTGTTTTCCGAAATGAAAGGTAGCCTATCAACCTACCAACCTAGACAAAGCTTTACGGTCGCGTTCAAATTAGAATTTTAGGATTGCTAGTTTCAACGGAATCGATTGTGTCCACCGGTACAAGCGTGAATAGTTACAGCACTTGCCCCTACTTATCACACTCCAGAATCCAGATACTCAAAAATACCCATGAAAAAAATCACTTCGCTCCGTTGCAGATGCACCGTTGCTGCGTGAATAGTGATGGAAGGACCAGCCAACACTTACTACGAACGTACTACTGGTGAAATCGTGCATAAGGTTTACCTACTGCGTCAAAGAAGTCCGATTAACTGTAAACCTCCACCACACAATACTCCATTATGCGCAACACGCACACAACACGCTGATACTGGATCTGCGCATGGCCCACATCTGAGATGAATCACGGCTGCTCGGCGCTCTAATGAAATCCTTTCAAAGCACTCCCCGCGCCGCCCGGGAGTGCATTGTTATCTACGTATTGCTGTATTATCTGTGCGAAGTGGTCTGGGGCACACCGGGTGCCGAGAAAATTGAAAGGCAACTATTTATAATCTTTTTTAACCGATTAAAAAAAAGGAGGAGGTTATCAATTCGTCGGAATCTTTTTTTTTTATGTATGTTCACCGATTACTCGATGACGCCTGAACCGATTTGGAAAATTCTTTGCAGATTCGTGCGATGCCTTACGTGTCGATGGTAGAAGGTAGAACTTTCTCAGAATTCATCGAAAAAAGTGTCAATAGTGCACGCGCGGACTGTAAAACCAAAACTGGAAGTTCGTTGGTTCAAACCCCATCCTCAGCAGAATCTCCTTTCTGAACCGGTGCCGTGGTAGATTTTTGACTTAACACACAGGTTGGCCTAATAAATAATTTAGAACTTTGAACTTTTTTAACATTCTTAGATCTCGGAATGCCTCAGTCCTTAACTCAGGTTGCACCTATAGCTCCCAGCACGGATGATATACTCGAACACGGATATTGAATGATAATACCATGTTCCACTTATTTTATAAGCCAACTAGCAGATGCCCGCGATTTCGTCAGAGCGGATTTCATTTTTAATATCAAGCGGGAATTCTTTGACTGTCGTCCTCAATTAAATACAAAAATCCCTCGATCCTTAGCTTTGATGAAGTGTTTAAAGGACACAGCAACAAAAAAAATACCGGCCAAGTGCGAGTCAGCCTCACGCACCGTGGGTTCCGTACAAACTTTTAGGTCGCGTTTAGTTTACCAACTCCAAATAAGTTTATAATCGCAAAAAAAAAAAAATTGTGATGCAACTACTTTATGGTTTTCGGATTTTTTCCTTTATTTGTCCTACATGACATTGTTTCATGCCAAATTTCATGATTCTAGGTCGACGGGAAGTAAGTACCCCATAGGTTTTGATTCCCTTGCGTGTGTCAAAATATTATGCGGCATAAACGGAACATAAAAGGCCGTATCTTTTGATCGCGTCACACAGGTTGGCCTAATAAAATATAATTTTGAACTTTGAACTTTTTAACATTTTTAGATCTCGGAATGCCTCAGCCCTAACTCAGGTTGCACCTATAGCTCCCAGCACGGATGATATACTCGAACACGGATATTGCTCGATAATACCATGTTCCACTTATTTTATAAGCCAATGCGCGCGCTAATGATAAAGCTGTAGGCGCCCACAAGCGTGGGCGGGTGATTGTTTATGAATTTGTTCAGTGAAATTACATGATCATAATTATTGTAATATCAATCGGTGAATTATGTAATGTTTGCCAATATTTAATGCGACTTATTTCTAATCCCCTAATGGCTGTAACTTCGCTATTTACGTTTCGTTAGATTTACGTTTCTTTGTAATCCCGTGAGATTTTTTAAATTTAGAATAGAATAGAATAGAAAACTGTTTTATCAACTCACTAGCTTTTGCTGAGCTTTTGCTACCTGAGAATCCTCTGCTTTTCCGAAATAAAAGCCTATGTCACTCTCCAAGTACCTCACTCACACCTATGCAAAATAAATCACTTTGATCCATTGCTCGGTTGCAACGTGATTGAAGGACAAACAAACAAACACACCACCGTAATATAATCTCAAGAGATTAAAACATAAACACTACATGACATTATATAGTTTAGAGATTACAAAACGACCCACTACACTTCAACTGTGCTCTTTTACTCCATAGACTTACCTCGTAGCAGTGTTTCGACAAAAGCTATAATCGTCCCAGCAAGGCGGCACTTCGCTATTGGCGATCACGAGCTTCGTGTCCGCTTATTAACGCTACAGGGGCGATATATCACGCGCCCTCATATGCCGCCGCGTCATACGCCACTGGCCATAGACCTTACAAAATAACAGACACGACACAAAAGCCTCAATAGCCCAACGGTTAAAGGTGCGGACTGAAAACTGAAGGGTCGCAGGTTCCAATCCCACACGTTGCACTATTGTCGTACCCACTCCTGGCACAAGCTTTCCACTTATTTGGAGGGGAGAGGAGAATATTAGTCAAGTTCAACTTGGTTGATATTCTTAAAAAAAATCATAATAATTACCTACTGTCATTCGCAGTGGCGTATGACCGTATGACGTATGTGGGCTAGACCTTGCAATATAACAGACACAACACAAATCATATTTTCCCTACGAACCGGTACTATCGCTAGTAGCAACCACGAGCTAAACGTCCACTTGGTAACGCTATAGAGGCAATATAATATCATGAGCCTTCATTATATGCCGCCGCGTCATAATATGTCACTGGTCATAGACCTTGCAAGACAAGCTATAATAATCGTCCCAGCGAGGCAGCACTAAAACTTAAAACTAGAGTTTTCTGATCTAGAGTTTTTGAGCATATAATACTAGGTATATCTGGCAGTCGTAGCTCTGCCTGACAATGGTCATGTTCACGATGACCGCACCACACTGGGCCTGTTCATTAACAAGCTCGGTCATCGTGAAATATGTGTCAGGTGAGATTTTTATTTAATATCAAATAGAAATCTTTTCATTTCTAATGCTTCATAGATCCCTAGAAACTGCTTGACATTGTATTGTAAGTAAGAAGTAATTTATATAGAGCAAGCACCGACCATATATCTGGTATCTCTGGCACTTCTGGCAGTCATGGTTCTGCCTGACCATTTACAGGCTCAGTATGGTGTGGTCATCATGAAATGATGTGGTTCAGGTTTGGTTTTTTACGTAGTTTAAAACGGAAACCTTTTCATTTCTAACGCTTCATAGGTCCCTAGAAACATCTCGGTATTGTATATCCTAAGAAGGAAGTGATTTATTTAGAGCAAGTCCTGACCATATTGTATCTGGCAGTCGTGGCTCTCTCCCTGACCATTTACAGGCCCAGTGTGGTTTGATCATCGTGAAATTTTTGTCAGGTAGGATTTTTATCGAGTTTCAAACGAAAGCCATTTCATTTCTAACGCTTCATAGGTCCCTAGAAACTTCTCGGCATTGTATCGTAAGCAGGAAGTGATTTATTTAGAGCAAGCGCCGACCATATATCTGGCAGTCGTGGCTCTCTGCCTGACCATTTACAGGCCCAGTGTGGCCAACATGAGCTATTGACCACGCGGGCCTTTTAACGAGTTTCCTTTGTAATTTGTTTCACGCTTGTCGTTTACGTGTGACTGTCGGACAGGTGCATTTTCCGCGTACGCAACGTGCTCGGAATATTGCATTTGCACATCTGGCCGCATTCATTAGAGCTGCTCGATGCCGCTAGGTATGCAAGGTTGCAAAGAATTTAAAAATAAGTTTCACGGTCGGATACTTGGACGAGAGAGAGAAGGATTTGCCAAGCGCACGCATTCCCCTCTGCCGAATTACATGTAGGACGTACGTGTAATTATTGGCTTTTGTACTCATTTTCTGTAACTTTGACAGCGAGTTAGTGTGCGCTCATGGAGACGTAGTGAGTTCGTAAATGTGTGCATTACGTATTTACCTCACCTCCCGCGGAAAGTGGCAGAATTTATCTAGTAGGTACTAAATCTGCTTTAAGGCAAGTCCTACTTTAAATGGTCGAATGTCGGATACAAATAATTATCTTACTGCCGCACTCATGTCTTGTTCACCAACCATACCTAAATCATCCCCTAAATAGGAGTTTCTTTACGTACGCAGCCCCTAAATACAATCGCTTACCCCAGGTCATTTCCACCTTCAGGTGTTCACTTAAGATTCGTGAAAACGAAATTGACAGAAGCGTCACCTAACTAACTAGGTAGCCCATAAAAGTTAGGGAACGTCGTTGGTGAAATCGGGAATCAGAGTCGCTCACTTTTACTTATGGATCTCTTTAGATAGACTTTAATTAAATTCATCACCAGAATTAATTAAATACTTAATGGACGATGGTATACGTATTGCTTAAATACAAAGGTGTATACAAACACCGAAAAATTATACTATGGGCTCTCAAGCAACACTCACTGATGACTGAAGTCTTCACAGATCTGTAGTCTCAATCCTCATACCTCTGGAGTGAGCTCGGCTGGCTGGATTGCTACAGTGAATTTAACCAAAATGGGCGTACATCGCTTCATATGAAAACCAATCCCAGGCAGAAGAAAAGAAGTGAAGAAAACAACTCATTAAAAGATTGACTGCCGCACTCTTTAAATTACCTTTAAAATAAGTGAGGAATAACTATTCGACATTCATGTGTTCTAATCAAGGTACTAATTTTTCTCTGGGTGTGAAGTTTTCTAATTTATATAATAGATAATAAGGAGTTCGTTACCATTTAGCGTTGAATGGTATCGCTCTTATGACAACGTACTATCTCGGTCAGAAACGCTGTGACATGAATTATTGGCATTCGCTGGCCGACCAGTGACCAGCGCTGCCTCGTTACATACGAGTGTATGCCAGATGCTATCGCCAGCTCAGGACAATGCCGTCCAATTGACTCTATCAGACATCACTTGCTTTATAATTGTTTGTTTTATCGCGACTTTGATGCTATTTGTCGTTCATTTGATATATTTTCAATTTTATTGTATTGTTTTAGTAAAGAGAAGATTCAAATAACCAAATAAACTTAGTACCTATTACTATTGATACATTGATGAGCTCTGACATGCGAGGCGACCCATGCAAAAGTCACGCGAATTGGTCCTGAAATTTCAGATAAATACCTACATGTAATGGGGTGTATAGTGTACAATATATGTAGCAAAACAAAACAAAAAAAAAGAGATGCTTATTAGTAGGTATGCGGCTGACTTGAGAACTTAATATATATATTTTTTATTCTTTATTTTATGCCGGGGCTTTATCACCTTGTGATAATGTCGCCCCCGTAGAATAAACCGACTTGATTAATCACTAATAATAATTAAAATACACATAACATTCTACTTAAGTATATAAAATGAAATTATTCTGCCGCAAATAAGAGTTAATTTTATCATCAATAATACTATATGACCCAGCGAACTTCGTACCGCCAGCAAAAATATTTAGTGGTTGGTCACCCTTATCATTTAGGGCTATGAAAAATAGATGTTAGCCGATTCTCAGACCTACCCGATATGCACACAAAATTTCATAAAAATCGGTCCAGCCGTTTCGGAGGAGTAAGGTAACTAACATTGTGACAAGAGAATTTTATAAATATATTAGATAGAGAATAGAAGCTTACCGACTACTATTTTTCCATATTATTATTACTGTTATCAACCGTAATCTAAAATCTAAATATCCAAGCATTCATAATACGTAAGTAGATATAAATATCAATAAAGACAACTTATTCAAATCTCAGTCCTCTAAAAGGTTATTCAAACTACGTTTTCTTTAGAAAAAGTAATTCAACTAAAAGCATGCAATAAGTATTACGCGAGATCCTCTTAACGCAAGTGTCAGCGTGCAGCATCCTTCCATCACAATCACACTCGCGCGCTGTCACATAATTGTGATTAATTCACCCGCTCGTGTGCTGCGGTCGACGCAGGAATTCCATCCTAGCGAACGACGCGCTGCGGACTCGATGATAAGCGACGCGAGTATAGTTCTTGCAATTCACGAGGGCGACTGAATTATGGTTGTGTGTGTGTCGTATCTGTATAAGTGTGAGCGAGCGCAATGCTCGCGCCTGCCCGCTCCCACCTAGGCTTTGACAGGCACGCACACTTATGCAATGTGCATGTACACGAAGTAACCACAAGTAAAGCTCACTCGCCTTCGTGAATTGCAAAAACTGTAACTCGATGCTATAGATGGGCAGACGATTTCTTGACTCGACATTTATAGAATAGAGATTTAAAAAGACTTGTCTAAGTCTTTTTATATGTACAGATAGACCATTTTTTGTTTTTTATTGATTAATAGCTTTTGCCTGCGACTGCGTCCGGTCTGAGTTAGGTTTTTAAAATCCCTCGGGAACCCTTTGTTTTTAGGATTAAAAGTAGTTTTTCTCACTCCCTAGGTCAACAACTATACACATGCAAAAAATCAAGTCTATCAGATGCTCCATTACTGCGTGATTGAAGTACAAACAAACAAACACACTTTTGCATTTATAATAATATGAAGTACATATTAATAGATGATGCCCGCAACTTCGTCCGTATGGATTAAGGTTTTTTTATTCCCACAGGAACACTTTAATTTTTCGGAATAAAATGTAGCATATGTGTAAATCCTGGGAATGAACTATCTCCATTCCAAATTTCATGCAAATCGGTTCATTCGTTGTGGCGTGAAAGAGTTAGACAAATATCCATCCATACTTCAATTCTCGTAAACTTTCGCATTTATAATATTAAATAGGATTAGTAGGATAGTAGGAAAGTAGGAATAGGAATTAGTAGGATAAGTAAGGACAAGATAGCCTTTAACTGCGACTGCAGTCGCGTGCACTTGCCTAGAAAATACCTATTTACACTTCATTTGAAAGCAGATAGGATCTCACCTGATGATAAATGATGATGCAGTCTAAGATAGTAGTGGGCTAACTTGGAAATTGCATGGCAGTGTAAACTGTAAATTCATCATCATCGTCATTAGCAACCCATCAACGGCTAACTACTGAGCGAGGTCTCCTCTCAGAGAAGGGTTATAGGCCATAGTCCACCACGCTGGCCCAATGCGAATTGGCGGACTTCACACACTTTCAAGAACTATGAAGAACTCTCAGGTGTGTAGGTTTCCTCACGATATTTTCCTTCACCTTTGAAGCAAGTGATATTTAATTGCTTAAACGCACTTGACTCCGAAAAGTCAGAGGTGCGTACCCGGGATCGAACCTGCGACCCCACGAATAGGAGACCTCAGTCTTAACCACTAGGCTATCTCTGCTCAACTGTAAATTAAACCCTACTTAATCGCCTACACGTCATCAGATCAGAACACTAAATCGCTTGGCGGTAGGTACGTCTTTGACGGTAGGATTTATTTAACCGTATGGCGGTATAATACTTACGTAAGCGATTTTAATGAAATTTAAAATATGTCAAAATTTAGTACCCACAATGGCTAGCGGCACTTGGTCCGACATCATTGGTCAAAGGGCTCTTAGAAGAGCCTTTATGTTTGGCGTGTGAAGACATTTCACACGGACTGTTATTTAGTTTGTTTGTAAGGTTAAAAAACGCTTATTTCGCCGGCAAGTTCGTCGCTCGATTAGCACCACCCAGGGGATACGTGCAGGGAGGTATAAGGTAGTTCCTGCGGACGTGAATGACGGGGCATCCCCCTGAACGACGGGGCATCCCCCACGGTAGGACGGTAGGATGGTAACTAGCGACGGCCAAAGCAAAACTTTATTATTATATTATAATATATATAGCTCGATTACCACTGACTGACTGACTCACTGATTGACACGATTGTTCTCCTAGAAGGAGACGGAAACCAATATAATGATGTTCGGGAGATGTGTCCAGGTGGGGGATTCGAGTTGGGGAAAATTCTGACATTTCGGAAAAACAAGATGGCGGCCGACGTGAATCTTGCAACTCTTTTGTTTTCCAACCGATTTCTTTGAAATTTTGGATTATTGTAGAAATTAGTAAACGATTAACAGAAAAAGTGAAAAAAATTAAAAAAACAAGATGGCGGCCGAGCTGTGACGTCTCAAATTTCCGACCCCTCTCCTGTAAAATTTTGTATGAAAAAAATTTTTTTCACCCATGGTGTCGTATAGAGCTCAAAGAATGTGACTCGGAGAAAGGTGGAGAGAGCTGATGAGTGAGGAGTTCGGAGACGGGCGAGGGGCACGGCCAGGGTATAGAAGATAGGTGGAGGGTGCTCGACCAAATGTCATTCGAAACCTCGAGCAGTTGCCAGTGAGTTGAAAAAAAATTCCAAAATGGCGGAAAAAAAATGGCGGCAAATTTTGTCCGTCTCTATCTCGGAGACTATAAAAGATGGAGGAGCGGTTTCTCGACAAAAGGTGATCACAACCCGGAGGTCTACCTGGTGAGTAGGAAAAAAATTCAAGATGGCGGATTTTTCAAAATGTATGGGGAATATTGAAGGGACTAGAAGTTGGGAACTATGCAAGACATTGATTTTGATAGGTTCATAGGGCTTTATTTCTTTTTCTTTTTTTTCATTTTACATTTGCTTTTTTTCTTTTTTTTCTTTTTTTTTCTTTTTTTTTCTTTTTCTTTTGTGAATGAGGAGCACGGCCAGGTTATTGCAGATAGGTGGGGTGTGCTCGAACAAATTTTTTGGCAAAAGATGACCAGAATCCGAAGGTCTACTTGATGAGTAAAAAAATCGCGGTCCGCTTTAGCGGGCCGCGCACCCACGCGCCCTACTTGTAGTAATAACACTTCCCGCGAGCTGCTTTAGCAGCTCGCGCACCGAGCGAAATAAATAAAGGCGAACAATCGCGGTCCGCTTTAGCGGGCCGCGCACCCACGCGCCTTACTTTTAGTAAAACACTTCCCGCGAGCTGCTTTAGCAGCTCGCGCACCGAGCAAACGCTAGTTATAATATATATAGCTCGATTACCACTGACTCACTCACTCACTCACTGATTGACATAATTGTTCTCCTAGAAAGAGACAAAAAACGATAAAATGATGTACGGGAGATATGTTCGGGTGGGGGATTCGAGTGGGGAAAAATTATGACATTTCGGAAAAACAAGATGGCGGCCGACGTGAATCTTGCAACTCTTTTGTTTTCCAACGGATTTCTTTGAAATTTTGGATTATTGTAAAAATTAGTAAACGATTAACAGAAAAAGTGAAAAAAATTAAAAAAACAAGATGGCGGCCGAGCTGTGACGTCTCAAATTTCCACCCCTCTCCTGTATAATTTTGTATGAAAAAAATTTTTTTCACCCATGGTGTCGTATAGAGCTCAAAGAATGTGACTCGGAGAAAGGTGGAGAGAGCTGATGAGTGAGGAGTTCGGAGACGGGCGAGGGGCACGGCCAGGGTATAGAAGATAGGTGGAGGGTGCTCGACCAAATGTCATTCGGAACCTCGAGCAGTTGCCAGTGAGTTGAAAAAAAATTCCAAAATGGCGGAAAAAAAATGGCGGCAAATTTTGTCCGTCTCTCTCTCGGAGACTATAAAAGATGGAGGAGCGGTTTCTCGACAAAAGATGATCACAACCCGGAGGTCTACCTGGTGAGTAGGAAAAAAATTCAAGATGGCGGATTTTTTTTTCCCCCCATACAAAATGTATGGGGAATATTGAAGGGACTAGAAGTTGGGAACTATGCAAGACATTGATTTTGATAAAGTCATAGGGCTTTTTTTCTTTTTCTTTTTTTTCATTTTACATTTGCTTTTTTTCTTTTTTTTCTTTTTTTTTTCTTTTGTGAATGAGGAGCACGGCCAGGTTATTGCAGATAGGTGGGGTGTGCTCGAACAAATTTTTTGGCAAAAGATGACCAGAATCCGAAGGGCTACTTGATGAGTAAAAAAATCGCGGTCCGCTTTAGCGGGCCGCGCACCCACGCGCCCTACTTGTAGTAATAACACTTCCCGCGAGCTGCTTTAGCAGCTCGCGCACCGAGCGAAATAAATATAGCCGAACAATCGCGGTCCGCTTTAGCGGGCCGCGCACCCACGCGCACTACTTGTAGTAACAACACTTCCCGCGAGCTGCTTTAGCAGCTCGCGCACCGAGCAAACGCTAGTTATAATATATATAGCTCGATTACCACTGACACACTCACTGACTCACTCACTGATTGACAGGGTTGTTCTCCTAGAAGGAGACGGAAATCGATATAATGATGTACGGGAGATATGTTGGGGTGGGGGATTCGAGTTGGGGAAAATTATGACATTTCGGAAAAACAAGATGGCGGCCGCCGTGAATCTTGCAACTCTTTTGTTTTCCAACCGATTTCTTTGAAATTTTGGATTATTGTAGAAATTAGTAAACGATTAACAGAAAAAGTGAAAAAAATAAAAAAAACAAGATGGCGGCCGAGCTGTGACGTCTCAAATTTCCGACCCCTCTCCTGTAAAATTTTGTATGAAAAAAATTTTTTTCACCCATGGTGTCGTGTAGAGCTCAAAGAATGTGACTCGGAGAAAGGTGGAGAGAGCTGATGAGTGAGGAGTTCGGAGACGGGCGAGGGGCACGGCCAGGGTATAGAAGATAGGTGGAGGGTGCTCGACCAAATGTCATTCGAAACCTCGAGCAGTTGCCAGTGAGTTGAAAAAAAATTCCAAAATGGCGGAAAAAAAATGGCGGCAAATTTTGTCCGTCTCTCTCTCGGAGACTATAAAAGATGGAGGAGCGGTTTCTCGACAAAAGATGATCACGACCCGGAGGTCTACCTGGTGAGTAGGAAAAAAATTCAAGATGGCGGATTTTTTTTTTCCCCCATACAAAATGTATGGGGAATATTGAAGGGACTAGAAGTTGGGAACTATGCAAGACATTGATTTTGAAAGGTTCATAGGTGTCTTAGATCTCGGAGGATTAAAAAAGAAAAATATACTGGCCGAATTGAGAACCTCCTCCTTTTTGGAAATGGGTTAAAAAAGGTGAAAGAGTGGTTTTTTTGCCAACTATCCACGCGACCAACTAGGTAGGGTGTGCTCCAACAAAAATTACTCGAAACCACATCCAATTAGCAGGGAGTTGAAAAAAAAATCCAAAATGGCGGATTCAAGATGGCGGCCATAGAAACTTTCTCTGGTGTCTATCTCGGAAAGTATAAAAGATGGAAGAGTAGTTTCTTGGCAACAGATGATCAAGACCCAAAGGTCTACTTGATGATCAGGAAAAAAAACAAGATGGTGGTTTTTTTTTTGCGAAATATATGGCGAATATTGATTTTTCTTTTTTTCTTCTTTTTGTTTCTTTTTTCTTTTTTTTTCTTTTTCTTCATTTTTCTTTTTTTTTCTTTTTTTCTCTTTTCTTTTTTTCTTTTTCTTTTGCTTTTACTTTTTTCTTTTCTTTTTCGTTTTTCCTTTTTTCTTTTTCTTTTCCTTTTTTTTCATTTTTCATTTTCTTTTTTTTTCATTTTTCCTTTTTTTTGTAATTTTTTTCATTTTTCATTTTTTTCTTTTTTCATTTTATTTTTTCTTTTTTTTTCTTTTTTCTTTTTTTTCATTTTTTCTTTCTTTTTTCCTTTTTTTATTATTTTTCTTTTTTTTTCATTTTTCATTTTCTTTTTTCTTTCTTCTTTTTTTCTTTTCTTTTTTCTTTTTTTTTCTTTTTCTTTTGTGAATGAGGATCACGGCCAGGTTATTGCAGATAGGTGGGGTGTGCTCGAACAAATTTTTTGGCAAAAGATGACCAGAATCCGAAGGTCTACCTGATGAGTAAACAAATCGCGGTCCGCTTTAGCGGGCCGCGCACCCACGCGCCTTACTTTTAGTAAAACACTTCCCGCGAGCTGCTTTAGCAGCTCGCGCACCGAGCAAATGCTAGTTATAATATATATAGCTCGATTACCACTGACTCACTGACTGACTCATTGACACGATTGTTCTCCTAGAAAGAGACGGAAAACGATACAATGATGTAGGGGAGATATGTCCGGGTGGGGGATTCGAGTGGGGAAAAATTATGACATTTCAGAAAAACAAGATGGCGGCCGAAGTGATTCTTGCAACTCTTTTGTTTTCCAACCGATTTCTTTGAAATTTTGGATTATTGTAGAAATTAGTAAACGATTAACAGAAAAAGTGAAAAAAATTAAAAAAACAAGATGGCGGCCGAGCTGTGACGTCTCAAATTTCCACCCCTCTCCTGTAAAATTTTGTATGAAAAAAATTTTTTTCACCCATGGTGTCGTATAGAGCTCAAAGAATGTGACTCGGAGAAAGGTGGAGAGAGCTGATGAGTGAGGAGTTCGGAGACGGGCGAGGGGCACGGCCAGGGTATAGAAGATAGGTGGAGGGTGCTCGACCAAATGTCATTCGAAACCTCGAGCAGTTGCCAGTGAGTTGAAAAAAAATTCCAAAATGGCGGAAAAAAAATGGCGGCAAATTTTGTCCGTCTCTCTCTCGGAGACTATAAAAGATGGAGGAGCGGTTTCTCGACAAAAGGTGATCACAACCCGGAGGTCTACCTGGTGAGTAGGAAAAAAATTCAAGATGGCGGATTTTTTTTTTTACATACAAAATGTATGGGGAATATTGAAGGGACTAGAAGTTGGGAACTATGCAAGACATTGATTTTGATAGGTTCATAGGGCTTTTTTTCTTTTTCTTTTTTTTCATTTTACATTTGCTTTTTTTCTTTTTTTTTTCTTTTTTTTTCTTTTTCTTTTGTGAATGAGGAGCACGGCCAGGTTATTGCAGATAGGTGGGGTGTGCTCGAACAAATTTTTTGGCAAAAGATGACCAGAATCCGAAGGTCTACTTGATGAGTAAAAAAATCGCGGTCCGCTTTAGCGGGCCGCGCACCCACGCGCCCTACTTGTAGTAATAACACTTCCCGCGAGCAGCTTTAGCAGCTCGCGCACCGAGCGAAATAAATAAAGCCGAACAATCGCGGTCCGCTTTAGCGGGCCGCGCACCCACGCGCCCTACTTGTAGCAATAACACTTCCCGCGAGCTGCTTTAGCAGCTCGCGCACCGAGCGAAATAAATAAAGCCGAACAATCGCGGTCCGCTTTAGCGGGCCGCGCACCCACGCGCCTTACTTTTAGTAAAACACTTCCCGCGAGCTGCTTTAGCAGCTCGCGCACCGAGCAAATGCTAGTTATTTTTTTATAATATATATAGCTCGATTACCACTGACTGACACACTCACTCACTCACTCACTCACTCATTGACAGGGTTGTTCTCCTA
Organism: Oeneis ivallda; assembly: GCA_029955525.1. Taxonomy (NCBI): domain Eukaryota; kingdom Metazoa; phylum Arthropoda; class Insecta; order Lepidoptera; family Nymphalidae; genus Oeneis; species Oeneis ivallda. Next base: position 6,318,782 of record JARPMR010000019.1, read on the forward strand.
GAAGGAGACGGAAATCGATATAATGATGTTCGGGAGATGTGTTTGGGGGGGGGATTCGAGTTGGGGAAAATTATGACATTTCGGAAAAACAAGATGGCGGCCGACGTGAATCTTGCATCTCTTTTGTTTTCCGACCGATTTCTTTGAAATTTTGGATTATTGTAGAAATTAGTAAACGATTAACAGAAAAAGTGAAAAAAATTAAAAAAACAAGATGGCGGCCGAGCTGTGACGTCTCAAATTTCCGACCCCTCTCCTGTAAAATTTTGTATGAAAAAAATTTTTTTCACCCATGGTGTCGTTTAGAGCTCAAAGAATGTGACTCGGAGAAAGGTGGAGAGAGCTGATGAGTGAGGAGTTCGGAGACGGGCGAGGGGCACGGCCAGGGTATAGAAGATAGGTGGAGGGTGCTCGACCAAATGTCATTCGAAACCTCGAGCAGTTGCCAGTGAGTTGAAAAAAAATTCCAAAATGGCGGAAAAAAAATGGCGGCAAATTTTGTCCGTCTCTCTCTCGGAGACTATAAGAGATGGAGGAGCGGTTTCTCGACAAAAGATGATCACAACCCGGAGGTCTACCTGGTGAGTAGGAAAAAAATTCAAGATGGCGGATTTTTTTTTCCCCCCATACAAAATGTATGGGGAATATTGAAGGGACTAGAAGTTGGGAACTATGCAAGACATTGATTTTGATAGGTTCATAGGGCTTTTTTTCTTTTTCTTTTTTTTCATTTTACATTTGCTTTTTTTCTTTTTTTTTTCTTTTTTTTTCTTTTTCATTTGTGAATGAGGAGCACGGCCAGGTTATTGCAGATAGGTGCGGTGTGCTCGAACAAATTTTTTGGCAAAAGATGACCAGAATCCGAAGGCCTACTTGATGAGTAAAAAAATCGCGGTCCGCTTTAGCGGGCCGCGCACCCACGCGCCCTACTTGTAGTAACAACACTTCCCGCGAGCTGCTTTAGCAGCTCGCGCACCGAGCGAAATAAATAAAGCCGAACAATCGCGGTCCGCTTTAGCGGGCCGCGCACCCACGCGCCCTACTTGTAGTAATAACACTTCCCGCGAGCTGCTTTAGCAGCTCGCGCACCGAGCGAAATAAATAAAGCCGAACAATCGCGGTCCGCTTTAGCGGGCCGCGCACCCACGCGCCTTACTTTTAGTAAAACACTTCCCGCGAGCTGCTTTAGCAGCTCGCGCACCGAGCAAACGCTAGTTATTATAATATATATAGCTCGATTACCACTGACTGACTGACACACTCACTGATTGACATAATTGTTCTCCTAGAAAGAGACAAAAAACGATAAAATGATGTACGGGAGATATGTTCGGGTGGGGGATTCGAGTGGGGAAAAATTATGACATTTCGGAAAAACAAGATGGCGGCCGACGTGAATCTTGCAACTCTTTTGTTTTCCAACGGATTTCTTTGAAATTTTGGATTATTGTAAAAATTAGTAAACGATTAACAGAAAAAGTGAAAAAAATTAAAAAAACAAGATGGCGGCCGAGCTGTGACGTCTCAAATTTCCACCCCTCTCCTGTATAATTTTGTATGAAAAAAATTTTTTTCACCCATGGTGTCGTATAGAGCTCAAAGAATGTGACTCGGAGAAAGGTGGAGAGAGCTGATGAGTGAGGAGTTCGGAGACGGGCGAGGGGCACGGCCAGGGTATAGAAGATAGGTGGAGGGTGCTCGACCAAATGTCATTCGAAACCTCGAGCAGTTGCCAGTGAGTTGAAAAAAAATTCCAAAATGGCGGAAAAAAAATGGCGGCAAATTTTGTCCGTCTCTCTCTCGGAGACTATAAAAGATGGAGGAGCGGTTTCTCGACAAAAAATGATCAAAACCCGGAGGTCTACCTGGTGAGTAGGAAAAAAATTCAAGATGGCGGATTTTTTTTTTTTTCATACAAAATGTACGGGGAATATTGAAGGGACTAGAAGTTGGGAACTATGCAAGACTTTGATTTTGATAGGTTCATAGGGCTTTTTTTCTTTTTCTTTTTTTTCATTTTTCATTTTTTTTTTTTTCTTTTTTTTCATTTTTTTTTCTTTTTCTTTTGTGAATGAGGAGCACGGCCAGGTTATTGCAGATAGGTGAGGTGTGCTCGATCAAATTTTTTGGCAAAAGATGACCAGAATCCGAAGGGCTACTTGATGAGAAAAAAAATCGCGGTCCGCTTTAGCGGGCCGCGCACCCACGCGCCCTACTTGTAGTAATAACACTTCCCGCGAGCTGCTTTAGCAGCTCGCGCACCGAGCGAAATAAATAAAGCCGAACAATCGCGGTCCGCTTTAGCGGGCCGCGCACCCACGCGCCCTACTTGGAGCAACAACACTTCCCGCGAGCTGCTTTAGCAGCTCGCGCACCGAGCAAACGCTAGTTATTATAATATATATAGCTCGATTACCACTCACTCACTCACTCACTCACTCATTGACATAATTGTTCTCCTAGAAGGAGACGGAAATCGATACAATGATGTAGGGGAGATATGTCCGGGTGGGGGATTCGAGTGGGGAAAAATTATGACATTTCGGAAAAACAAGATGGCGGCCGACGTGAATCTTGCAACTCTTTTGTTTTCCAACCGATTTCTTTGAAATTTTGGATTATTGTAGAAATTAGTAAACGATTAACAGAAAAAGTGAAAAAAATTAAAAAAACAAGATGGCGGCCGAGCTGTGACGTCCCAAATTTCCGACCCCTCTCCTGTAAAATTTTGTATGAAAAAATTTTTTTTCACCCATGGCGTCGTGTAGAGCTCAAAGAATGTGACTCGGAGAAAGGTGGAGAGAGCTGATGAGTGAGGAGTTCGGAGATGGGCGAGGGGCACGGCCAGGGTATAGAAGATAGGTGGAGGGTGCTCGACCAAATGTCATTCGAAACCTCGAGCAGTTGCCAGTGAGTTGAAAAAAAATTCCAAAATGGCGGAAAAAAAATGGCGGCAAATTTTGTCCGTCTCTCTCTCGGAGACTATAAAAGATGGAGGAGCGGTTTCTCGACAAAAGATGATCAAAACCCGGAGGTCTACCTGGTGAGTAGGAAAAAAATTCAAGATGGCGGATTTTTTTTTTCTCCATACAAAATGTATGGGGAATATTGAAGGGACTAGAAGTTGGGAACTATGCAAGACATTGATTTTGATAGGTTCATAGGGCTTTTTTTCTTTTTCTTTTTTTTCATTTTACATTTGTTTTTTTTTTTCTTTTTTTTCATTTTTTTTTCTTTTTTTTTTCTTTTTCTTTTGTGAATGAGGAGCACGGCCAGGTTATTGCAGATAGGTGGGGTGTGCTCGAACAAATTTTTTGGCAGAAGATGACCAGAATCCGAAGGGCTACTTGATGAATAAAAAAATCGCGGTCCGCTTTAGCGGGCCGCGCACCCACGCGCCCTACTTGTAGTAATAACACTTCCCGCGAGCTGCTTTAGCAGCTCGCGCACCGAGCGAAATAAATAAAGCCGAACAATCGCGGTCCGCTTTAGCGGGCCGCGCGCCCACGCGCCCTACTTGTAGCAATAACACTTCCCGCGAGCTGCTTTAGCAGCTCGCGCACCGAGCGAAATAAATAAAGCCGAACAATCGCGGTCCGCTTTAGCGGGCCGCGCACCCACGCGCCCTACTTGTGGCAATAACACTTCCCGCGAGCTGCTTTAGCAGCTCGCGCACCGAGCGAAATACTAGTTATAATATATATAGCTCGATTACCACTGACTGACTGATTCACTGATTGACATAATTGTTCTCCTAGAAAGAGACAAAAAACGATAAAATGATGTACGGGAGATATGTTCGGGTGGGGGATTCGAGTGGGGAAAAATTATGACATTTCGGAAAAACAAGATGGCGGCCGACGTGAATCTTGCAACTCTTTTGTTTTCCAACCGATTTCTTTGAAATTTTGGATTATTGTAGAAATTTGTAAACGATTAACAGAAAAAGTGAAAAAAATTAAAAAAACAAGATGGCGGCCGAGCTGTGACGTCTCAAATTTCCACCCCTCTCCTGTAAAATTTTGTATGAAAAAAATTTTTTTCACCCATGGTGTCGTAAAGAACTCAAAGAATGTGACTCGGAGAAAGGTGGAGAGAGCTGATGAGTGAGGAGTTCGGAGACGGGCGAGGGGCACGGCCAGGGTATAGAAGATAGGTGGAGGGTGCTCGACCAAATGTCATTCGAAACCTCGAGCAGTTGCCAGTGAGTTGAAAAAAAATTCCAAAATGGCGGAAAAAAAATGGCGGCAAATTTTGTCCGTCTCTCTCTCGGAGACTATAAAAGATGGAGGAGCGGTTTCTCGACAAAAGATGATCACAACCCGGAGGTCTACCTGGTGAGTAGAAAAAAAATTCAAGATGGCGGATTTTTTTTTCCCCCCATACATAATGTATGGGGAATATTGAAGGGACTAGAAGTTCGGAACTATGCAAGACATTGATTTTGATAGGTTCATAGGGCTTTTTTTCTTTTTCTTTTTTTTCATTTTACATTGGCTTTTTTTCTTTTTTTTCTTTTTTTTTCTTTTTTTTTCTTTTTCTTTTGTGAATGACGAGCACGGCCAGGTTATTGCAGATAGGTGGGGTGTGCTCGAACAAATTTAATTTTTTGGCAAAAGATGACCAGAATCCGAAGGTCTACTTGATGAGTAAAAAAATCGCGGTCCGCTTTAGCGGGCCGCGCACCCACGCGCCCTACTTGTAGTAATAACACTTCCCGCGAGCTGCTTTAGCAGCTCGCGCACCGAGCGAAATAAATATAGCCGAACAATCGCGGTCCGCTTTAGCGGGCCGCGCACCCACGCGCCCTACTTGTAGTAACAACACTTCCCGCGAGCTGCTTTAGCAGCTCGCGCACCGAGCAAACGCTAGTAATATATATAGCTCAATTACCACTGACTGACTGACTCACTGATTGACATAATTGTTCTCCTAGAAGGAGACGGAAATCGATATAATGATGTTCGGGAGATATGTTCGGGTGGGGGATTCGAGTGGGGAAAAATTATGACATTTCGGAAAAACAAGATGGCGGCCGACGTGAATCTTGCAACTCTTTTGTTTTCCAACCGATTTCTTTGAAATTTTGGATTATTGTAGAAATTAGTAAACGATTAACAGAAAAAGTGAAAAAAATTAAAAAAACAAGATGGCGGCCGAGCTGTGACGTCTCAAATTTCCACCCCTCTCCTGTAAAATTTTGTATGAAATAAATTTTTTTCACCGATGGTGTCGTATAGAGCTCAAAGAATGTGACTCGGAGAAAGGTGGAGAGAGCTGATGAGTGAGGAGTTCGGAGACGGGCGAGGGGCACGGCCAGGGTATAGAAGATAGGTGGAGGGTGCTCGACCAAATGTCATTCGAAACCTCGAGCAGTTGCCAGTGAGTTGAAAAAAAATTCCAAAATGGTGGAAAAAAAATGGCGGCAAATTTTGTCCGTCTCTCTCTCGGAGACTATAAAAGATGGAGGAGCGGTTTCTCGACAAAAGATGATCACAACCCGGAGGTCTACCTGGTGAGTAGGAAAAAAATTCAAGATGGCGGATTTTTTTTTCCCCCCATACAAAATGTATGGGGAATATTGAAGGGACTAGAAGTTGGGAGCTATGCAAGACATTGGTTTTGATAGGTTCATAGGGCTTTTTTCTTTTTCTTTTTTTTCATTTTACATTTGCTTTTTTTCTTTTTTTTTTCTTTTTCATTTGTGAATGAGGAGCACGGCCAGGTTATTGCAGATAGGTGGGGTGTGCTCGAACAAATTTTTTGGCAAAAGATGACCAGAATCCGAAGGTCTACTTGATGAGTAAAAAAATCGCGGTCCGCTTTAGCGGGCCGCGCACCCACGCGCCCTACTTGTAGTAATAACACTTCCCGCAAGCTGCTTTAGCAGCTCGCGCACCGAGCGAAATAAATAAAGCCGAACAATCGCGGTCCGCTTTAGCGGGCCGCGCACCCACGCGCCCTACTTGTAGCAATAACACTTCCCGCGAGCTGCTTTAGCAGCTCGCGCACCGAGCAAACGCTAGTTATAATATATATAGCTCGATTACCACTCACTCACTGACTCACTCATTGACAGGGTTGTTCTCCTAGAAGGAGACGGAAATCGATATAATGATGTTCGGGAGATGTGTTTGGGGGGGGGATTCGAGTTGGGGAAAATTATGACATTTCGGAAAAACAAGATGGCGGCCGACGTGAATCTTGCAACTCTTTTGTTTTCCAACCGATTTCTTTGAAATTTTGGATTATTGTAGAAATTAGTAAACGATTAAGAGAAAAAGTAAAAAAAATTAAAAAAACAAGATGGCGGCCGAGCTGTGTCGTCTCAAATTTCCGACCCCTCTCCTGTAAAATTTTGTATGAAAAAAATTTTTTTCACCCATGGTGTCGTATAGAGCTCAAAGAATGTGACTCGGAAAAAGGTGGAGAGAGCTGATGAGTGATGAGTTCGGAGTCGGGCGAGGGGCACGGCCAGGGTATAGAAGATAGGTGGAGGGTGCTCGACCAAATGTCATTCGAAACCTCGAGCAGTTGCCAGTGAGTTGAAAAAAAATTCCAACATGGCGGAAAAAAAATGGCGGCAAATTTTGTCCGTCTCTCTCTCGGAGACTATAAAAGATGGAGGAGCGGTTTCTCGACAAAAGATGATCACAACCCGGAGGTCTACCTGGTGAGTAGGAAAAAAATTCAAGATGGCGGATTTTTTTTCCCCCCCATACAAAATGTATGGGGAATATTGAAGGGACTAGAAGTTGGGAACTATGCAAGACATTGATTTTGATAGGTTCATAGGGCTTTTTTTCTTTTTCTTTTTTTTCATTTTACATTTGCTTTTTTTCTTTTTTTTTTCTTTTTTTTCTTTTTCTTTTGTGAATGAGGAGCACGGCCAGGTTATTGCAGATAGGTGGGGTGTGCTCGAACAAATTTTTTGGCAAAAGATGACCAGAATCCGAAGGTCTACTTGATGAGTAAAAAAATCGCGGTCCGCTTTAGCGGGCCGCGCACCCACGCGCCCTACTAGTTATAATATATATAGCTCGATTACCACTGACTCACTCACTCACTGATTGACACGATTGTTTTCCTAGAAAGAGACAGAAAACGATACAATGATGTAGGGGAGATATGTCCGGGTGGGGGATTCGAGTGGGGAAAAATTATGACATTTCGGAAAAACAAGATGGCGGCCGACGTGATTCTTGCAACTCTTTTGTTTTCCAACCGATTTCTTTGAAATTTTGGATTATTGTAGAAATTAGTAAACGATTAACAGAAAACGTGAAAAAAATTAAAAAAACAAGATGGCGGCCGAGCTGTGACGTCTCAAATTTCCGACCCCTCTCCTGTAAAATTTTGTATGAAAAAAATTTTTTTCACCCATGGTGTCGTATAGAGCTCAAAGAATGTGACTCGGAGAAAGGTGGAAAGAGCTGATGAGTGAGGAGTTCGGAGACGGACGAGGGGCACGGCCAGGGTATACAAGATAGGTGGAGGGTGCTCGACCAAATGTCATTCGAAACCTCGAGCAGTTGCCAGTGAGTTGAAAAAAAATTCCAAAATGGCGGAAAAAAAATGGCGGCAAATTTTGTCCGTCTCTCTCTCGGAGACTATAAAAGATGGAGGAGCGGTTTCTCGACAAAGGATGATCAAAACCCGGAGGTCTACCTGGTGAGTAGGAAAAAAATTCAAGATGGCGGATTTTTTTTCCATACAAAATGTATGGGGAATATTGAAGGGACTAGAAGTTGGGAACTATGCAAGACATTGATTTTGATAGGTTCATAGGGCTTTTTTTCTTTTTCTTTTTTTTCATTTTACATTTGTTTTTTTTTTTTTTGTTTTTCTTTTTTCCCTTTTTTTATTCTTTTTCTTTTTTTTCATTTTTCATTTTCTTTTATTCTTTCTTCTTTTTTTCTTTTCTTTTTTTTTCTCTTTTTCTTTTTTTTTTTCTTTTTCTTTTGTGAATGAGGAGCACGGCCAGGTTATTGCAGATAGGTACCCGTGCTCGAACGAATTTTTTGGCAAAAGATGACCAGAATCCGAAGGTCTACTTGATGAGTAAAAAAATCGCGGTCCGCTTTAGTGGGCCGCGCACCCACGCGCCCTACTTGTAGTAATAACACTTCCCGCGAGCTGCTTTAGCAGCTCGCGCACCGAGCGAAATACTAGTTATAATATATATATAGCTCGATTACCACTGACTGACTGACTCACTGACTGACTCATTGACAGGGTTGTTCTCCTAGAAGGAGACGGAAATCGATATAATGATGTAGGGGAGATATGTCCGGGTGGGGGATTCGAGTAGGGAAAAATTATGACATTTCGGAAAAACAAGATGGCGGCCGACGTGATTCTTGCAACTCTTTTGTTTTCCAACCGATTTCTTTGAAATTTTGGATTATTGTAGAAATTAGTAAACGATTAACAGAAAAAGTGAAAAAAATTAAAAAAAACAAGATGGCGGCCGAGCTGTGACGTCTCAAATTTCCGACCCCTCTCCTGTAAAATTTTGTATGAAAAAATTTTTTTCCACCCATGGTGTCGTATAGAGCTCAAAGAATGTGACTCGGAGAAAGGTGGAGAGAGCTGATGAGTGAGGAGTTCGGAGACGGGCGAGGGGCACGGCCAGGGTATAGAAGATAGGTGGAGGGTGCTCGACCAAATGTCATTCGAAACCTCGAGCAGTTGCCAGTGAGTTGAAAAAAAATTCCAAAATGGCGGAAAAAAAATGGCGGCAAATTTTGTCCGTCTCTCTCTCGGAGACTATAAAAGATGGAGTAGCGGTTTCTCGACAAAAGATGATCAAAACCCGGAGGTCTACCTGGTGAGTAGGAAAAAAATTCAAGATGGCGGATTCTTTTTTTTCCATACAAAATGTATATGGGGAATATTGAAGGGACTAGAAGTTGGGAACTATGCAAGACATTGATTTTGATAGGTTCATAGGGCTTTTTTCTTTTTCTTTTTTTTTCATTTTACATTTGCTTTTTTTCTTTTTTTTCTTTTTTTTTTTCTTTTTTTTCTTTTTCTTTTGTGAATGAGGAGCACGGCCAGGTTATTGCAGATAGGTGGGGTGTACTCGAACAAATTTTTTGGCAAAAGATGACCAGAATCCGAAGGTCTACTTGATGAGTAAAAAAATCGCGGTCCGCTTTAGCGGGCTGCGCACCCACGCGCCCTACTTGAAGTAATAACACTTCCCGCGAGCTGCTTTAGCAGCTCGCGCACCGAGTGAAATAAATAAAGCCGAACAATCGCGGTCCGCTTTAGCGGGCCGCGCACCCACGCGCCTTACTTTTAGTAAAACACTTCCCGCAAATGCTAGTTATAATATACACACTTCGAGCAAATGCTAGTTATTATAATATATATAGCTCGATTACCACTCACTGATTCACTCACTCACTCACTGATTGACAGGGTTGTTCTCCTAGAAGGAGACGGAAATCGATATAATGATGTAGGGGAGATATGTCCGGGTGGGGGATTCGAGTGGGGAAAAATTATGACATTTCGGAAAAACAAGATGGCGGCCGACGTGATTCTTGCAACTCTTTTGTTTTCCAACCGATTTCTTTGAAATTTTGGATTATTGTAGGAACTAGTAAACGATTAACAGAAAAAGAGAAAAAAATTAAAAAAACAAGATGGCGGCCGAGCTGTGACGTCCCAAATTTCCGACCCCTCTCCTGTAAAATTTTGTATGAAAAAATTTTTTTCCACCCATGGTGTCGTGTAGAGCTCAAAGAATGTGACTCGGAGAAAGGTGGAGAGAGCTGATGAGTGAGGAGTTCGGAGACGGGCGAGGGGCACGGCCAGGGTATAGAAGATAGGTGGAGGGTGCTCGACCAAATGTCATTCGAAACCTCGAGCAGTTGCCAGTGAGTTGAAAAAAAATTCCAAAATGGCGGAAAAAAAATGGCGGCAAATTTTGTCCGTCTCTCTCTCGGAGACTATAAAAGATGGAGGAGCGGTTTCTCGACAAAAGATGATCAAAACCCGGAGGTCTACCTGGTGAGTAGGAAAAAAATTCAAGATGGCGGATTTTTTTTTCTCCATACAAAATGTATGGGGAATATTGAAGGGACTAGAAGTTGGGAACTATGCAAGACATTGATTTTGATAGGTTCATAGGGCTTTTTTTCTTTTTCTTTTTTTTCATTTTACATTTGCTTTTTTTCTTTTTTTTTCTTTTTTTTTTTCTTTTGTGAATGAGGAGCACGGCCAGGTTATTGCAGATAGGTGGGGTGTGCTCGAACAAATTTTTTGGCAAAAGATGACCAGAATCCGAAGGTCTACTTGATGAGTAAAAAAATCGCGGTCCGCTTTAGCGGGCCGCGCACCCACGCGCCCTACTTGTAGTAATAACACTTCCCGCGAGCTGCTTTAGCAGCTCGCGCACCGAGCGAAATAAATAAAGCCGAACAATCGCGGTCCGCTTTAGCGGGCCGCGCACCCACGCGCCTTACTTTTATTAATAACACTTCCCGCGAGCTGCTTTAGCAGCTCGCGCACCGAGCAAACGCTAGTAATATATATAGCTCGATTACCACTGACTGATTCACTCACTGACTCATTGACACGATTGTTCTCCTAGAAAGAGACAGAAAACGATACAATGATGTAGGGGAGATATGTCCGGGTGGGGGATTCGAGTTGGGGAAAATTATGACATTTCGGAAAAACAAGATGGCGGCCGACGTGATTCTTGCAACTCTTTTGTTTTCCAACCGATTTCTTTGAAATTTTGGATTATTGTAGAAATTAGTAAACGATTAACAGAAAAAGTGAAAAAATTAAAAACAACAAGATGGCGGCCGTGCTGTGACGTCTCAAATTTCCGACCCCTCTCCTGTAAAATTTTGTATGAAAAAAATTTTTTTCACCCATGGTGTCGTATAGAGCTCAAAGAATGTGACTCGGAGAAAGGTGGCGAGAGCTGATGAGTGAGGAGTTCGGAGACGGGCGAGGGGCACGGCCAGGGTATAGTAGATAGGTGGAGGGTGCTCGACCAAATGTCATTCGAAACCTCGAGCAGTTGCCAGTGAGTTGAAAAAAAATTCCAAAATGGCGGAAAAAAATGGCGGCAAATTTTGTCCGTCTCTCTCTCGGAGACTATAAAAGATGGAGGAGCGGTTTCTCGACAAAAGATGATCAAAACCCGGAGGTCTACCTGGTGAGTAGGAAAAAAATTCAAGATGGCGGATTTTTTTTTTCCATACTAAATGTATGGGGAATATTGAAGGGACTAGAAGTTGGGAACTATGCAAGACATTGATTTTGATAGGTTCATAGGGCTTTTTTTCTTTTTCCTTTTTTTCATTTTACATTTTTTTTTTTTTTCTTTTTTTTCATTTTTCATTTTTTTTTTTTTCTTTTTTTTCATTTTTTTTTCTTTTTCTTTTGTGAATGAGGAGCACGGCCAGGTTATTGCAGATAGGTGAGGTGTGCTCGATCAAATTTTTTGGCAAAAGATGACCAGAATCCGAAGGGCTACTTGATGAGAAAAAAAATCGCGGTCCGCTTTAGCGGGCCGCGCACCCACGCGCCCTACTTGTAGTAATAACACTTCCCGCGAGCTGCTTTAGCAGCTCGCGCACCGAGCGAAATAAATAAAGCCGAACAATCGCGGTCCGCTTTAGCGGGCCGCGCACCCACGCGCCCTACTTGGAGCAACAACACTTCCCGCGAGCTGCTTTAGCAGCTCGCGCACCGAGCAAACGCTAGTTATAATATATATAGCTCAATTACCACTGACTGACTGACTCACTGATTGACATAATTGTTCTCCTAGAAGGAGACGGAAATCGATATAATGATGTTCGGGAGATATGTTCGGGTGGGGGATTCGAGTGGGGAAAAATTATGACATTTCGGAAAAACAAGATGGCGGCCGACGTGAATCTTGCAACTCTTTTGTTTTCCAACCGATTTCTTTGAAATTTTGGATTATTGTAGAAATTAGTAAACGATTAACAGAAAAAGTGAAAAAAATTAAAAAAACAAGATGGCGGCCGAGCTGTGACGTCTCAAATTTCCACCCCTCTTCTGTAAAATTTTGTATGAAATAAATTTTTTTCACCGATGGTGTCGTATAGAGCTCAAAGAATGTGACTCGGAGAAAGGTGGAGAGAGCTGATGAGTGAGGAGTTCGGAGACGGGCGAGGGGCACGGCCAGGGTATAGAAGATAGGTGGAGGGTGCTCGACCAAATGTCATTCGAAACCTCGAGCAGTTGCCAGTGAGTTGAAAAAAAATTCCAAAATGGTGGAAAAAAAATGGCGGCAAATTTTGTCCGTCTCTCTCTCGGAGACTATAAAAGATGGAGGAGCGGTTTCTCGACAAAAGATGATCACAACCCGGAGGTCTACCTGGTGAGTAGGAAAAAAATTCAAGATGGCGGATTTTTTTTTCCCCCCATACAAAATGTATGGGGAATATTGAAGGGACTAGAAGTTGGGAGCTATGCAAGACATTGGTTTTGATAGGTTCATAGGGCTTTTTTCTTTTTCTTTTTTTTCATTTTACATTTGCTTTTTTTCTTTTTTTTTTCTTTTTCATTTGTGAATGAGGAGCACGGCCAGGTTATTGCAGATAGGTGGGGTGTGCTCGAACAAATTTTTTGGCAAAAGATGACCAGAATCCGAAGGTCTACTTGATGAGTAAAAAAATCGCGGTCCGCTTTAGCGGGCCGCGCACCCACGCGCCCTACTTGTAGTAATAACACTTCCCGCAAGCTGCTTTAGCAGCTCGCGCACCGAGCGAAATAAATAAAGCCGAACAATCGCGGTCCGCTTTAGCGGGCCGCGCACCCACGCGCCCTACTTGTAGCAATAACACTTCCCGCGAGCTGCTTTAGCAGCTCGCGCACCGAGCAAACGCTAGTTATAATATATATAGCTCGATTACCACTCACTCACTGACTCACTCATTGACAGGGTTGTTCTCCTAGAAGGAGACGGAAATCGATATAATGATGTTCGGGAGATGTGTTTGGGGGGGGGATTCGAGTTGGGGAAAATTATGACATTTCGGAAAAACAAGATGGCGGCCGACGTGAATCTTGCAACTCTTTTGTTTTCCAACCGATTTCTTTGAAATTTTGGATTATTGTAGAAATTAGTAAACGATTAAGAGAAAAAGTGAAAAAAATTAAAAAAACAAGATGGCGGCCGAGCTGTGTCGTCTCAAATTTCCGACCCCTCTCCTGTAAAATTTTGTATGAAAAAAATTTTTTTCACCCATGGTGTCGTATAGAGCTCAAAGAATGTGACTCGGAAAAAGGTGGAGAGAGCTGATGAGTGATGAGTTCGGAGTCGGGCGAGGGGCACGGCCAGGGTATAGAAGATAGGTGGAGGGTGCTCGACCAAATGTCATTCGAAACCTCGAGCAGTTGCCAGTGAGTTGAAAAAAAATTCCAACATGGCGGAAAAAAAATGGCGGCAAATTTTGTCCGTCTCTCTCTCGGAGACTATAAAAGATGGAGGAGCGGTTTCTCGACAAAAGATGATCACAACCCGGAGGTCTACCTGGTGAGTAGGAAAAAAATTCAAGATGGCGGATTTTTTTTCCCCCCCATACAAAATGTATGGGGAATATTGAAGGGACTAGAAGTTGGGAACTATGCAAGACATTGATTTTGATAGGTTCATAGGGCTTTTTTTCTTTTTCTTTTTTTTCATTTTACATTTGCTTTTTTTCTTTTTTTTTTCTTTTTTTTCTTTTTCTTTTGTGAATGAGGAGCACGGCCAGGTTATTGCAGATAGGTGGGGTGTGCTCGAACAAATTTTTTGGCAAAAGATGACCAGAATCCGAAGGTCTACTTGATGAGTAAAAAAATCGCGGTCCGCTTTAGCGGGCCGCGCACCCACGCGCCCTACTAGTTATTATAATATATATAGCTCGATTACCACTCACTCACTGACACACTCACTCACTCATTGACAGGGTTGTTCTCCTAGAAGGAGACGGAAATCGATATAATGATGTTCGGGAGATGTGTTTGGGGGGGGGATTCGAGTTGGGGAAAATTATGACATTTCGGAAAAACAAGATGGCGGCCGACGTGAATCTTGCAACTCTTTTGTTTTCCAACCGATTTCTTTGAAATTTTGGATTGTCGTAGAAATTAGTAAACGATTAACAGAAAACGTGAAAAAAATTTAAAAAACAAGATGGCGGCCGAGCTGTGACGTCTCAAATTTCCGACCCCTCTCCTGTAAAATTTTGTATGAAAAAAATTTTTTTCACCCATGGTGTCGTATAGAGCTCAAAGAATGTGACTCGGAGAAAGGTGGAGAGAGCTGATGACTGAGGAGTTCGGAGACGGGCGAGGGGCACGGCCAGGGTATAGAAGATAGGTGGAGGGTGCTCGACCAAATGTCATTCGAAACCTCGAGCAGTTGCCAGTGAGTTGAAAAAAAATTCCAAAATGGCGGAAAAAAAATGGCGGCAAATTTTGTCCGTCTCTCTCTCGGAGACTATAAAAGATGGAGTAGCGGTTTCTCGACAAAAGATGATCACAACCCGGAGGTCTACCTGGTGAGTAGGAAAAAAATTCAAGATGGCGGATTTTTTTTTCCCCCCATACAAAATGTATGGGGAATATTGAAGGGACTAGAAGTTGGGAACTATGCAAGACATTGATTTTGATAGGTTCATAGGGCTTTTTTTCTTTTTCTTTTTTTTCATTTTACATTTGCTTTTTTTCTTTTTTTTCTTTTTTTTTTCTTTTTTTTTCTTTTTCTTTTGTGAATGAGGAGCACGGCCAGGTTATTGCAGATAGGTGGGGTGTGCTCGAACAAATTTTTTGGCAAAAGATGACCAGAATCCGAAGGTCTACTTGATGAGCAAAAAAATCGCGGTCCGCTTTAGCGGGCCGCGCACCCACGCGCCCTACTTGTAGCAATTACACTTCCCGCGAGCTGCTTTAGCAGCTCGCGCACCGAGCGAAATAAATAAAGCCGAACAATCGCGGTCCGCTTTAGCGGGCCGCGCACCCACGCGCCCTACTTGTAGCAATAACACTTCCCGCGAGCTGCTTTAGCAGCTCGCGCACCGAGCGAAATACTAGTTATAATATATATAGCTCGATTACCACTGACTGACACACTCACTCACTCACTCACTCATTGACAGGGTTGTTCTCCTAGAAGGAGACGGAAATCGATATAATGATGTAGGTGAGATATGTCCAGGTGGGGGATTCGAGTTGGGGAAAATTATGACATTTCGGAAAAACAAGATGGCGGCCGACGTGAATCTTGCAACTCTTTTGTTTTCCAACCGATTTCTTTGAAATTTTGGATTATTGTAGAAATTAGTAAACGATTAACAGAAAAAGTGAAAAAAATTAAAAAAACAAGATGGCGGCCGAGCTGTGACGTCTCAAATTTCAGACCCCTCTCCTGTAAAATTTTGTATGAAAAAAATTTTTTTCACCCATGGTGTCGTATAGAGCTCAAAGAATGTGACTCGGAGAAAGGTGGCGAGAGCTGATGAGTGAGGAGTTCGGAGACGGGCGAGGGGCACGGCCAGGGTATAGTAGATAGGTGGAGGGTGCTCGACCAAATGTCATTCGAAATCTCGAGCAGTTGCCAGTGAGTTGAAAAAAAATTCCAAAATGGCGGAAAAAAAATGGCGGCAAATTTTGTCCGTCTCTCTCTCGGAGACTATAAAAGATGGAGGAGCGGTTTCTCGACAAAAGATGATCGAAACCCGGAGGTCTACCTGGTGAGTAGGAAAAAAATTCAAGATGGCGGACTTTTTTTTTCCATACTAAATGTATGGGGAATATTGAAGGGACTAGAAGTTGGGAACTATGCAAGACATTGGTTTTGATAGGTTCATAGGGCTTTTTTTCTTTCTTTTTTTTTCATTTTACATTTGTTTTTTTTTCTTTTTTTTCATTTTTTTTCTTTTTTTTTCTTTTTCTTTTGTGAATGAGGAGCACGGCCAGGTTATTACAGATAGGTGGGGTGTGCTCGAACAAATTTTTTGGCAAAAGATGACCAGAATCCGAAGGGCTACTTGATGAGTAAAAAAATCGCGGTCCGCTTTAGCGGGCCGCGCACCCACGCGCCCTACTTGTAGTAATAACACTTCCCGCGAGCTGCTTTAGCAGCTCGCGCACCGAGCGAAGTAAATAAAGCCGAACAATCGCGGTCCGCTTTAGCGGGCCGCGCACCCTCGCGCCTTACTTTTAGTAAAACACTTCCCGCGAGCTGCTTTAGCAGCTCGCGCACCGAGCGAAATACTAGTTATAATATACAGGGTGGCCGGTCAATTGACGTCACAAAAAAAAATTTAGGTCCGGTATGTTGTGGGGTATCCGAATCACCCCCATGTATGTTCTGCGATTGTTTATAGTTTTTGAGTTATGATTTTTTTTTCGATTTTTTGAGGACTTTCGACATGACCATATTAAAAAAATCCTAAAAAAAAAGCAAAAGACTTTTTAGAGATTTTTTTTTGCAACTGAATTTTCATGAGTTGTACTTTTATGCATAAAATAATCAGCTTCGTAACTTTGATGAAAGTTATGAAAATGTTGGTCTAAAGTTAAAAATTTACGTTCCGTGAATTATGACTAAAATTTTCAACTTTAAATTAAAAATCAAAACAGGTGACCTTATGATTTCTTAGTTAGTCTTAAAAGTGCGCCAGGCTATCAGCTTTCATAATAATAATAATAACGTGGTACTTAATAGGGAGAATTTGGCTAAAATCGGTCTTCAAAGACAGCAAGGTGGCAAATTCTTAAAATTAACCTACTGATTTTTTTATCATTCCTAAGGCTAATTAATGATTTGAGAATGCTGGAAACCTATCGTGTTGGTTGGATGACAAAAGTTTTAAGTAAAAAGTAGATCATAATGTAAATCCTTGAATGATTCCTGGTCAACGCGGCAATCGTGAGGGAATCTTTAGAGCAGACCCGGATCGCACAGAAGTGGTGGTGGAAGCGGTTCAGCGAAATTCGTCTACGAGTAAGAGAGCTATGGCTCGTGCTTTAGACATCCCAAGGACTTCTAAATTAGCCAACTGATTAAAAAAAAATTTATCATTCCTAAGGCTAATTAATGATTTGAGAATGCTGGAAACCCGTGTTGGTTGGATGACGAAAGTTTTAAGTAAGAAGTAGATCATAATGTAAATCCTTGAATGATTCCTGGTCAACGCGGCAATCGTGAGGGAATCTTTAGAGCAGACCCGGATCGCACAGAAGTGGTGCTGGAAGCGGTTCAGCGAAATCCATCTACGAGTACGAGAGCTATGGCTCGTGCTTTAGACATCCCAAGGACTCAAAAAATCAGTAGGTTAATTTTAAGAATTTGCCACCTTGCTGTTTTGAAGACCGATTTTAGCCAAATTCTCCCCATTAAGTACCACGTTATTATTATTATTATGAAAGCTGATAGTCTGGCGCACTTTTAAGACTAACTAAGAAATCATAAGGTCACCTGTTTAGATTTTTAATTTAAAGTTGAAAATTTTAGTCATAATTCACGGAACGTAAATTTTTAACTTTAGACCAACATTTTCATAACTTTCATCAAAGTTATGAAGCTGATTATTTTATGCATAAAAGTACAACTCATGAAAATTCAGTTGCAAAAAAAAAATCTCTAAAAAGTCTTTTGATTTTTTTTTAGGATTTTTTTAATATGGTCATGTCGAAAGTCCTCAAAAAATCGAAAAAAAAATCATAACTCCAAAACTATAAACAATCGCAGAACATACATGGGGGTGATTCGGATACCCCACAACATACCGGACCTAAATTTTTTTTTGTGACGTCAATTGACCGGCCACCCTGTATATAGCTCGATTACCACTGACTGACTGATTCACTGATTGACATAATTGTTCTCCTAGAAAGAGACAAAAAACGATAAAATGATGTACGGGAGATATGTTCGGGTGGGGGATTCGAGTGGGGAAAAATTATGACATTTCGGAAAAACAAGATGGCGGCCGAGCTGTGACGTCTCAAATTTCCACCCCTCTCCTGTAAAATTTTGTATGAAAAAAATTTTTTTCACCCATGGTGTCGTATAGAGCTCAAAGAATGTGACTCGGAGAAAGGTGGAGAGAGCTGATGAGTGAGGAGTTCGGAGACGGGCGAGGGGCACGGCCAGGGTATAGAAGATAGGTGGAGGGTGCTCGACCAAATGTCATTCAAAACCTCGAGCAGTTGCCAGTGAGTTGAAAAAAAATTCCAAAATGGCGGAAAAAAAATGGCGGCAAATTTTGTCCGTCTCTCTCTCGGAGACTATAAAAGATGGAGGAGCGGTTTCTCGACAAAAGATGATCACAACCCGGAGGTCTACCTGGTGAGTAGGAAAAAAATTCAAGATGGCGGATTTTTTTTTCCCCCATACAAAATGTATGGGGAATATTGAAGGGACTAGAAGTTGGGAACTATGCAAGACATTGATCTTGATAGGTTCATAGGGCTTTTTTTCTTTTTCTTTTTTTTCATTTTTCATTTTTTTTTTTTCTTTTTTTTCATTTTTTTTTCTTTTTCTTTTGTGAATGAGGAGCACGGCCAGGTTATTGCAGATAGGTGGGGTGTGCTCGAACAAATTTTTTGGCAAAAGATGACCAGAATCCGAAGGTCTACTTGATGAGTAAAAAAAATCGCGGTCCGCTTTAGCGGGCCGCGCACCCACGCGCCTTACTTGTAGTAATAACCCTTCCCGCGAGCTGCTTTAGCAGCTCGCGCACCGAGCGAATTAAATAAAGCCGAACAATCGCGGTCCGCTTTAGCGGGCCGCGCACCCACGCGCCCTACTTGTAGCAATAACACTTCCCGCGAGCTGCTTTAGCAGCTCGCGCACCGAGCGAAATACATGAAGCCGAACAATCGCGGTCCGCTTTAGCGGGCCGCGCACCCACGCGCCCTACTTGTAGTAATAACACTTCCCGCGAGCTGCTTTAGCAGCTCGCGCACCGAGCGAAATAAATATAGCCGAACAATCGCGGTCCGCTTTAGCGGGCCGCGCACCCACGCGCCCTACTTGTAGTAACAACACTTCCCGCGAGCTGCTTTAGCAGCTCGCGCACCGAGCAAACGCTAGTTATAATATATATAGCTCGATTACCACTGACTCACTCACTCACTGATTGACACGATTGTTTTCCTAGAAAGAGACAGAAAACGATACAATGATGTAGGGGAGATATGTCCGGGTGGGGGATTCGAGTGGGGAAAAATTATGACATTTCGGAAAAACAAGATGGCGGCCGACGTGATTCTTGCAACTCTTTTGTTTTCCAACCGATTTCTTTGAAATTTTGGATTATTGTAGAAATTAGTAAACGATTAACAGAAAACGTGAAAAAAATTAAAAAAACAAGATGGCGGCCGAGCTGTGACGTCTCAAATTTCCGACCCCTCTCCTGTAAAATTTTGTATGAAAAAAATTTTTTTCACCCATGGTGTCGTATAGAGCTCAAAGAATGTGACTCGGAGAAAGGTGGAAAGAGCTGATGAGTGAGGAGTTCGGAGACGGACGAGGGGCACGGCCAGGGTATACAAGATAGGTGGAGGGTGCTCGACCAAATGTCATTCGAAACCTCGAGCAGTTGCCAGTGAGTTGAAAAAAAATTCCAAAATGGCGGAAAAAAAATGGCGGCAAATTTTGTCCGTCTCTCTCTCGGAGACTATAAAAGATGGAGGAGCGGTTTCTCGACAAAGGATGATCAAAACCCGGAGGTCTACCTGGTGAGTAGGAAAAAAATTCAAGATGGCGGATTTTTTTTCCATACAAAATGTATGGGGAATATTGAAGGGACTAGAAGTTGGGAACTATGCAAGACATTGATTTTGATAGGTTCATAGGGCTTTTTTTCTTTTTCTTTTTTTTCATTTTACATTTGTTTTTTTTTTTTTTGTTTTTCTTTTTTCCCTTTTTTTATTCTTTTTCTTTTTTTTCATTTTTCATTTTCTTTTATTCTTTCTTCTTTTTTTCTTTTCTTTTTTTTTCTCTTTTTCTTTTTTTTTTCTTTTTCTTTTGTGAATGAGGAGCACGGCCAGGTTATTGCAGATAGGTACCCGTGCTCGAACGAATTTTTTGGCAAAAGATGACCAGAATCCGAAGGTCTACTTGATGAGTAAAAAAATCGCGGTCCGCTTTAGTGGGCCGCGCACCCACGCGCCCTACTTGTAGTAATAACACTTCCCGCGAGCTGCTTTAGCAGCTCGCGCACCGAGCGAAATACTAGTTATTTATATTATAATATATATATAGCTCGATTACCACTGACTGACTGACTCACTGACTGACTCATTGACAGGGTTGTTCTCCTAGAAGGAGACGGAAATCGATATAATGATGTAGGGGAGATATGTCCGGGTGGGGGATTCGAGTAGGGAAAAATTATGACATTTCGGAAAAACAAGATGGCGGCCGACGTGATTCTTGCAACTCTTTTGTTTTCCAACCGATTTCTTTGAAATTTTGGATTATTGTAGAAATTAGTAAACGATTAACAGAAAAAGTGAAAAAAATTAAAAAAAACAAGATGGCGGCCGAGCTGTGACGTCTCAAATTTCCGACCCCTCTCCTGTAAAATTTTGTATGAAAAAATTTTTTTCCACCCATGGTGTCGTATAGAGCTCAAAGAATGTGACTCGGAGAAAGGTGGAGAGAGCTGATGAGTGAGGAGTTCGGAGACGGGCGAGGGGCACGGCCAGGGTATAGAAGATAGGTGGAGGGTGCTCGACCAAATGTCATTCGAAACCTCGAGCAGTTGCCAGTGAGTTGAAAAAAAATTCCAAAATGGCGGAAAAAAAATGGCGGCAAATTTTGTCCGTCTCTCTCTCGGAGACTATAAAAGATGGAGTAGCGGTTTCTCGACAAAAGATGATCAAAACCCGGAGGTCTACCTGGTGAGTAGGAAAAAAATTCAAGATGGCGGATTCTTTTTTTTCCATACAAAATGTATATGGGGAATATTGAAGGGACTAGAAGTTGGGAACTATGCAAGACATTGATTTTGATAGGTTCATAGGGCTTTTTTCTTTTTCTTTTTTTTTCATTTTACATTTGCTTTTTTTCTTTTTTTTCTTTTTTTTTTTCTTTTTTTTCTTTTTCTTTTGTGAATGAGGAGCACGGCCAGGTTATTGCAGATAGGTGGGGTGTACTCGAACAAATTTTTTGGCAAAAGATGACCAGAATCCGAAGGTCTACTTGATGAGTAAAAAAATCGCGGTCCGCTTTAGCGGGCTGCGCACCCACGCGCCCTACTTGAAGTAATAACACTTCCCGCGAGCTGCTTTAGCAGCTCGCGCACCGAGTGAAATAAATAAAGCCGAACAATCGCGGTCCGCTTTAGCGGGCCGCGCACCCACGCGCCTTACTTTTAGTAAAACACTTCCCGCAAATGCTAGTTATAATATACACACTTCGAGCAAATGCTAGTTATAATATATATAGCTCGATTACCACTCACTGATTCACTCACTCACTCACTGATTGACAGGGTTGTTCTCCTAGAAGGAGACGGAAATCGATATAATGATGTAGGGGAGATATGTCCGGGTGGGGGATTCGAGTGGGGAAAAATTATGACATTTCGGAAAAACAAGATGGCGGCCGACGTGATTCTTGCAACTCTTTTGTTTTCCAACCGATTTCTTTGAAATTTTGGATTATTGTAGGAACTAGTAAACGATTAACAGAAAAAGAGAAAAAAATTAAAAAAACAAGATGGCGGCCGAGCTGTGACGTCCCAAATTTCCGACCCCTCTCCTGTAAAATTTTGTATGAAAAAATTTTTTTCCACCCATGGTGTCGTGTAGAGCTCAAAGAATGTGACTCGGAGAAAGGTGGAGAGAGCTGATGAGTGAGGAGTTCGGAGACGGGCGAGGGGCACGGCCAGGGTATAGAAGATAGGTGGAGGGTGCTCGACCAAATGTCATTCGAAACCTCGAGCAGTTGCCAGTGAGTTGAAAAAAAATTCCAAAATGGCGGAAAAAAAATGGCGGCAAATTTTGTCCGTCTCTCTCTCGGAGACTATAAAAGATGGAGGAGCGGTTTCTCGACAAAAGATGATCAAAACCCGGAGGTCTACCTGGTGAGTAGGAAAAAAATTCAAGATGGCGGATTTTTTTTTCTCCATACAAAATGTATGGGGAATATTGAAGGGACTAGAAGTTGGGAACTATGCAAGACATTGATTTTGATAGGTTCATAGGGCTTTTTTTCTTTTTCTTTTTTTTCATTTTACATTTGCTTTTTTTCTTTTTTTTTCTTTTTTTTTTTCTTTTGTGAATGAGGAGCACGGCCAGGTTATTGCAGATAGGTGGGGTGTGCTCGAACAAATTTTTTGGCAAAAGATGACCAGAATCCGAAGGTCTACTTGATGAGTAAAAAAATCGCGGTCCGCTTTAGCGGGCCGCGCACCCACGCGCCCTACTTGTAGTAATAACACTTCCCGCGAGCTGCTTTAGCAGCTCGCGCACCGAGCGAAATAAATAAAGCCGAACAATCGCGGTCCGCTTTAGCGGGCCGCGCACCCACGCGCCTTACTTTTATTAATAACACTTCCCGCGAGCTGCTTTAGCAGCTCGCGCACCGAGCAAACGCTAGTAATATATATAGCTCGATTACCACTGACTGATTCACTCACTGACTCATTGACACGATTGTTCTCCTAGAAAGAGACAGAAAACGATACAATGATGTAGGGGAGATATGTCCGGGTGGGGGATTCGAGTTGGGGAAAATTATGACATTTCGGAAAAACAAGATGGCGGCCGACGTGATTCTTGCAACTCTTTTGTTTTCCAACCGATTTCTTTGAAATTTTGGATTATTGTAGAAATTAGTAAACGATTAACAGAAAAAGTGAAAAAATTAAAAACAACAAGATGGCGGCCGTGCTGTGACGTCTCAAATTTCCGACCCCTCTCCTGTAAAATTTTGTATGAAAAAAATTTTTTTCACCCATGGTGTCGTATAGAGCTCAAAGAATGTGACTCGGAGAAAGGTGGCGAGAGCTGATGAGTGAGGAGTTCGGAGACGGGCGAGGGGCACGGCCAGGGTATAGTAGATAGGTGGAGGGTGCTCGACCAAATGTCATTCGAAACCTCGAGCAGTTGCCAGTGAGTTGAAAAAAAATTCCAAAATGGCGGAAAAAAATGGCGGCAAATTTTGTCCGTCTCTCTCTCGGAGACTATAAAAGATGGAGGAGCGGTTTCTCGACAAAAGATGATCAAAACCCGGAGGTCTACCTGGTGAGTAGGAAAAAAATTCAAGATGGCGGATTTTTTTTTTCCATACTAAATGTATGGGGAATATTGAAGGGACTAGAAGTTGGGAACTATGCAAGACATTGATTTTGATAGGTTCATAGGGCTTTTTTTCTTTTTCCTTTTTTTCATTTTACATTTGTTTTTTTTTTTTTTTGTTTGTTTTCATTTTTTTTTTCTTTTTTTTTCTTTTTCTTTTGTGAATGAGGAGCACGGCCAGGTTATTGCAGATAGGTGGGGTGTGCTCGAACAAATTTTTTGGCAAAAGATGACCAGAATCCGAAAATCTACTTGATGAGAAAAAAAATTCGCGGTCCGCTTTAGCGGGCCGCGCACCCACGCGCCTTACCTTTAGCAATAACACTTCCCGCGAGCTGCTTTAGCAGCTCGCGCACCGAGCAAATGCTAGTTATAATATATATAGCTCGATTACCACTGACTGACACACTCACTCACTCATTGACAGGGTTGTTCTCCTAGAAGGAGACGGAAATCGATATAATGATGTAGGGGAGATATGTCCAGGTGGGGGATTCGAGTTGGGGAAAATTATGACATTTCGGAAAAACAAGATGGCGGCCGACGTGAATCTTGCAACTCTTTTGTTTTCCAACCGATTTCTTTGAAATTTTGGATTATTGTAGAAATTAGTAAACGATTAACAGAAAAAGTGAAAAAAATTAAAAAAACAAGATGGCGGCCGAGCTGTGACGTCTCAAATTTCAGACCCCTCTCCTGTAAAATTTTGTATGAAAAAAATTTTTTTCACCCATGGTGTCGTATAGAGCTCAAAGAATGTGACTCGGAGAAAGGTGGCGAGAGCTGATGAGTGAGGAGTTCGGAGACGGGCGAGGGGCACGGCCAGGGTATAGTAGATAGGTGGAGGGTGCTCGACCAAATGTCATTCGAAATCTCGAGCAGTTGCCAGTGAGTTGAAAAAAAATTCCAAAATGGCGGAAAAAAAATGGCGGCAAATTTTGTCCGTCTCTCTCTCGGAGACTATAAAAGATGGAGGAGCGGTTTCTCGACAAAAGATGATCGAAACCCGGAGGTCTACCTGGTGAGTAGGAAAAAAATTCAAGATGGCGGACTTTTTTTTCCATACTAAATGTATGGGGAATATTGAAGGGACTAGAAGTTGGGAACTATGCAAGACATTGGTTTTGATAGGTTCATAGGGCTTTTTTTCTTTTTTTTTTTTTCATTTTACATTTGTTTTTTTTTCTTTTTTTTCATTTTTTTTCTTTTTTTTTCTTTTTCTTTTGTGAATGAGGAGCACGGCCAGGTTATTACAGATAGGTGGGGTGTGCTCGAACAAATTTTTTGGCAAAAGATGACCAGAATCCGAAGGGCTACTTGATGAGTAAAAAAATCGCGGTCCGCTTTAGCGGGCCGCGCACCCACACGCCCTACTTGTAGTAATAACACTTCCCGCGAGCTGCTTTAGCAGCTCGCGCACCGAGCGAAGTAAATAAAGCCGAACAATCGCGGTCCGCTTTAGCGGGCCGCGCACCCACGCGCCTTACTTTTAGTAAAACACTTCCCGCGAGCTGCTTTAGCAGCTCGCGCACCGAGCGAAATACTAGTTATAATATATATAGCTCGATTACCACTCACTGATTCACTGAATCACTCACTCATTGACAGGGTTGTTCTCCTAGAAGGAGACGGAAATCGATATAATGATGTAGGGGAGATATGTTGGGGTGGGGGATTCGAGTAGAGAAAAATTATGACATTTCGGAAAAACAAGATGGCGGCCGACGTGAATCTTGCAACTCTTTTGTTTTCCAACCGATTTCTTTGAAATTTTGGATTATTGTAGGAATTAGTAAACGATTAACAGAAAAAGAGAAAAAAATTAAAAAAACAAGATGGCGGCCGAGCTGTGACGTCCCAAATTTCCGACCCCTCTCCTGTAAAATTTTGTATGAAAAAATTTTTTTCCACCCATGGTGTCGTGTAGAGCTCAAAGAATGTGACTCGGAGAAAGGTGGAGAGAGCTGATGAGTGAGGAGTTCGGAGACGGGCGAGGGGCACGGCCAGGGTATAGAAGATAGGTGGAGGGTGCTCGACCAAATGTCATTCGAAACCTCGAGCAGTTGCAGAAAAAAGATGGCCGCCATACAAATTTCGTCGGTGTCTATCTCGAAGAGTATATAAGATGGAAGAGTGGTTTCTTGGCAAAAGATGATCAGGACCCAAAGGTCTACTTGATGAACAGAAAAAAATTCAAGATGGCGGATTTTTTTTTTTCTCCATACAAAATATATGGCGAATATTGAAGAGACTAGAAGCTGAGAACTATGCAAGACTTTGATACGGTTCCTTTTTAAAATTTGTTTTTATAGAAGAATTCTCAGTGTGACAAATGATGAGATATGATGATCGAGGGTTTGGAAGGTGGGTGAGGAGCACGGCCAGGGTATTGAAGATAGGTGGGAGATGCTCAAACAAAAAATATTTGGAACTTCATGCGATTGTCAGTGAGCTGAAAAAAAATTCAAAATGGCGGATTCAAGATGGCGGCCATACAAATTTCAGAGGTGCCTATCTCGGAGAGTATAAAAGATGGAAGAGTAGTTTCTTGGAAAAAGATGATCAGGACCCGAAGGTCTATTTGATGAATAGAAAAACCGCGGTCCGCTTGCGGGCCGCGCACCCACGCGCACTACTAGTAATATATATAGCTCGATTACCACTGATTCACTCACTGACTGATTCACTGACTGATTCACTCATTGACAGGGTTGTTCTCCTAGAAGGAGACGGAAATCGATATAATGATGTTCGGGAGATGTGTTCGGGGGGGGGATTCGAGTAGGGAAAAATTATGACATTTCGGAAAAACAAGATGGCGGCCGACGTGAATCTTGCAACTCTTTTGTTTTTCAACCGATTTCTTTGAAATTTTGGATTATTGTAGAAATTAGTAAACGATTAACAGAAAAAGTGAAAAAAATTAAAAAAACAAGATGGCGGCCGAGCTGTGACGTCTCAAATTTCCGACCCCTCTCCTGTAAAATTTTGTATGAAAAAAATTTTTTTCACCCATGGTGTCGTATAGAGCTCAAAGAATGTGACTGGGAGAAAGGTGGAGAGAGCTGATGAGCGAGGAGTTCGGAGACGGGCGAGGGGCACGGCCAGGGTATAGAAGATAGGTGGAGGGTGCTCGACCAAATGTCATTCGAAACCTCGAGCAGTTGCCAGTGAGTTGAAAAAAAATTCCAAAATGGCGGAAAAAAAATGGCGGCAAATTTTGTCCGTCTCTCTCTCGGAGACTATAAAAGATGGAGGAGCGGTTTCTCGACAAAAGATGATCACAACCCGGAGGTCTACCTGGTGAGTAGGAAAAAAATTCATGATGGCGGATTTTTTTTTTTTTATACTAAATGTATGGGGAATATTGAAGGGACTAGAAGTTGGGAACTATGCAAGACATTGATTTTGATAGGTTCATAGGGCTTTTTTTCTTTTTCTTTTTTTCATTTGTTTTTTTTTGTTTTTTTTTGTTTTTTTTTTGTTTTTTTTTTTGTTTTTTTTCTTTTTCTTTTGTGAATGAGGAGCACGGCCAGGTTATTGCAGATAGGTGGGGTGTGCTCGAACAAATTTTTTGGCAAAAGATGACCAGAATCCGAAGGTCTACTTGATGAGTAAAAAAATCGCGGTCCGCTTTAGCGGGCCGCGCACCCACGCGCCCTACTTGTAGCAATAACACTTCCCGCGAGCTGCTTTAGCAGCTCGCGCACCGAGCGAAATACATGAAGCCGAACAATCGCGGTCCGCTTTAGCGGGCCGCGCACCCACGCGCCCTACTTGTAGTAATAACACTTCCCGCGAGCTGCTTTAGCAGCTCGCGCACCGAGCGAAATAAATATAGCCGAACAATCGCGGTCCGCTTTAGCGGGCCGCGCACCCACGCGCCCTACTTGTAGTAACAACACTTCCCGCGAGCTGCTTTAGCAGCTCGCGCACCGAGCAAACGCTAGTTATAATATATATAGCTCGATTACCACTGACTCACTCACTCACTGATTGACACGATTGTTTTCCTAGAAAGAGACAGAAAACGATACAATGATGTAGGGGAGATATGTCCGGGTGGGGGATTCGAGTGGGGAAAAATTATGACATTTCGGAAAAACAAGATGGCGGCCGACGTGATTCTTGCAACTCTTTTGTTTTCCAACCGATTTCTTTGAAATTTTGGATTATTGTAGAAATTAGTAAACGATTAACAGAAAACGTGAAAAAAATTAAAAAAACAAGATGGCGGCCGAGCTGTGACGTCTCAAATTTCCGACCCCTCTCCTGTAAAATTTTGTATGAAAAAAATTTTTTTCACCCATGGTGTCGTATAGAGCTCAAAGAATGTGACTCGGAGAAAGGTGGAAAGAGCTGATGAGTGAGGAGTTCGGAGACGGACGAGGGGCACGGCCAGGGTATACAAGATAGGTGGAGGGTGCTCGACCAAATGTCATTCGAAACCTCGAGCAGTTGCCAGTGAGTTGAAAAAAAATTCCAAAATGGCGGAAAAAAAATGGCGGCAAATTTTGTCCGTCTCTCTCTCGGAGACTATAAAAGATGGAGGAGCGGTTTCTCGACAAAGGATGATCAAAACCCGGAGGTCTACCTGGTGAGTAGGAAAAAAATTCAAGATGGCGGATTTTTTTTCCATACAAAATGTATGGGGAATATTGAAGGGACTAGAAGTTGGGAACTATGCAAGACATTGATTTTGATAGGTTCATAGGGCTTTTTTTCTTTTTCTTTTTTTTCATTTTACATTTGTTTTTTTTTTTTTTGTTTTTCTTTTTTCCCTTTTTTTATTCTTTTTCTTTTTTTTCATTTTTCATTTTCTTTTATTCTTTCTTCTTTTTTTCTTTTCTTTTTTTTTCTCTTTTTCTTTTTTTTTTTCTTTTTCTTTTGTGAATGAGGAGCACGGCCAGGTTATTGCAGATAGGTACCCGTGCTCGAACGAATTTTTTGGCAAAAGATGACCAGAATCCGAAGGTCTACTTGATGAGTAAAAAAATCGCGGTCCGCTTCAGTGGGCCGCGCACCCACGCGCCCTACTTGTAGTAATAACACTTCCCGCGAGCTGCTTTAGCAGCTCGCGCACCGAGCGAAATACTAGTTATAATATATATATAGCTCGATTACCACTGACTGACTGACTCACTGACTGACTCATTGACAGGGTTGTTCTCCTAGAAGGAGACGGAAATCGATATAATGATGTAGGGGAGATATGTCCGGGTGGGGGATTCGAGTAGGGAAAAATTATGACATTTCGGAAAAACAAGATGGCGGCCGACGTGATTCTTGCAACTCTTTTGTTTTCCAACCGATTTCTTTGAAATTTTGGATTATTGTAGAAATTAGTAAACGATTAACAGAAAAAGTGAAAAAAATTAAAAAAAACAAGATGGCGGCCGAGCTGTGACGTCTCAAATTTCCGACCCCTCTCCTGTAAAATTTTGTATGAAAAAATTTTTTTCCACCCATGGTGTCGTATAGAGCTCAAAGAATGTGACTCGGAGAAAGGTGGAGAGAGCTGATGAGTGAGGAGTTCGGAGACGGGCGAGGGGCACGGCCAGGGTATAGAAGATAGGTGGAGGGTGCTCGACCAAATGTCATTCGAAACCTCGAGCAGTTGCCAGTGAGTTGAAAAAAAATTCCAAAATGGCGGAAAAAAAATGGCGGCAAATTTTGTCCGTCTCTCTCTCGGAGACTATAAAAGATGGAGTAGCGGTTTCTCGACAAAAGATGATCAAAACCCGGAGGTCTACCTGGTGAGTAGGAAAAAAATTCAAGATGGCGGATTCTTTTTTTTCCATACAAAATGTATATGGGGAATATTGAAGGGACTAGAAGTTGGGAACTATGCAAGACATTGATTTTGATAGGTTCATAGGGCTTTTTTCTTTTTCTTTTTTTTTCATTTTACATTTGCTTTTTTTCTTTTTTTTCTTTTTTTTTTTCTTTTTTTTCTTTTTCTTTTGTGAATGAGGAGCACGGCCAGGTTATTGCAGATAGGTGGGGTGTACTCGAACAAATTTTTTGGCAAAAGATGACCAGAATCCGAAGGTCTACTTGATGAGTAAAAAAATCGCGGTCCGCTTTAGCGGGCTGCGCACCCACGCGCCCTACTTGAAGTAATAACACTTCCCGCGAGCTGCTTTAGCAGCTCGCGCACCGAGTGATATAAATAAAGCCGAACAATCGCGGTCCGCTTTAGCGGGCCGCGCACCCACGCGCCTTACTTTTAGTAAAACACTTCCCGCAAATGCTAGTTATAATATACACACTTCGAGCAAATGCTAGTTATAATATATATAGCTCGATTACCACTCACTGATTCACTCACTCACTCACTGATTGACAGGGTTGTTCTCCTAGAAGGAGACGGAAATCGATATAATGATGTAGGGGAGATATGTCCGGGTGGGGGATTCGAGTGGGGAAAAATTATGACATTTCGGAAAAACAAGATGGCGGCCGACGTGATTCTTGCAACTCTTTTGTTTTCCAACCGATTTCTTTGAAATTTTGGATTATTGTAGGAACTAGTAAACGATTAACAGAAAAAGAGAAAAAAATTAAAAAAACAAGATGGCGGCCGAGCTGTGACGTCCCAAATTTCCGACCCCTCTCCTGTAAAATTTTGTATGAAAAAATTTTTTTCCACCCATGGTGTCGTGTAGAGCTCAAAGAATGTGACTCGGAGAAAGGTGGAGAGAGCTGATGAGTGAGGAGTTCGGAGACGGGCGAGGGGCACGGCCAGGGTATAGAAGATAGGTGGAGGGTGCTCGACCAAATGTCATTCGAAACCTCGAGCAGTTGCCAGTGAGTTGAAAAAAAATTCCAAAATGGCGGAAAAAAAATGGCGGCAAATTTTGTCCGTCTCTCTCTCGGAGACTATAAAAGATGGAGGAGCGGTTTCTCGACAAAAGATGATCAAAACCCGGAGGTCTACCTGGTGAGTAGGAAAAAAATTCAAGATGGCGGATTTTTTTTTCTCCATACAAAATGTATGGGGAATATTGAAGGGACTAGAAGTTGGGAACTATGCAAGACATTGATTTTGATAGGTTCATAGGGCTTTTTTTCTTTTTCTTTTTTTTCATTTTACATTTGCTTTTTTTCTTTTTTTTTCTTTTTTTTTTTCTTTTGTGAATGAGGAGCACGGCCAGGTTATTGCAGATAGGTGGGGTGTGCTCGAACAAATTTTTTGGCAAAAGATGACCAGAATCCGAAGGTCTACTTGATGAGTAAAAAAATCGCGGTCCGCTTTAGCGGGCCGCGCACCCACGCGCCCTACTTGTAGTAATAACACTTCCCGCGAGCTGCTTTAGCAGCTCGCGCACCGAGCGAAATAAATAAAGCCGAACAATCGCGGTCCGCTTTAGCGGGCCGCGCACCCACGCGCCTTACTTTTATTAATAACACTTCCCGCGAGCTGCTTTAGCAGCTCGCGCACCGAGCAAACGCTAGTAATATATATAGCTCGATTACCACTGACTGATTCACTCACTGACTCATTGACACGATTGTTCTCCTAGAAAGAGACAGAAAACGATACAATGATGTAGGGGAGATATGTCCGGGTGGGGGATTCGAGTTGGGGAAAATTATGACATTTCGGAAAAACAAGATGGCGGCCGACGTGATTCTTGCAACTCTTTTGTTTTCCAACCGATTTCTTTGAAATTTTGGATTATTGTAGAAATTAGTAAACGATTAACAGAAAAAGTGAAAAAATTAAAAACAACAAGATGGCGGCCGTGCTGTGACGTCTCAAATTTCCGACCCCTCTCCTGTAAAATTTTGTATGAAAAAAATTTTTTTCACCCATGGTGTCGTATAGAGCTCAAAGAATGTGACTCGGAGAAAGGTGGCGAGAGCTGATGAGTGAGGAGTTCGGAGACGGGCGAGGGGCACGGCCAGGGTATAGTAGATAGGTGGAGGGTGCTCGACCAAATGTCATTCGAAACCTCGAGCAGTTGCCAGTGAGTTGAAAAAAAATTCCAAAATGGCGGAAAAAAATGGCGGCAAATTTTGTCCGTCTCTCTCTCGGAGACTATAAAAGATGGAGGAGCGGTTTCTCGACAAAAGATGATCAAAACCCGGAGGTCTACCTGGTGAGTAGGAAAAAAATTCAAGATGGCGGATTTTTTTTTTCCATACTAAATGTATGGGGAATATTGAAGGGACTAGAAGTTGGGAACTATGCAAGACATTGATTTTGATAGGTTCATAGGGCTTTTTTTCTTTTTCCTTTTTTTCATTTTACATTTGTTTTTTTTTTTTTTGTTTGTTTTCATTTTTTTTCTTTTTCTTTTGTGAATGAGGAGCACGGCCAGGTTATTGCAGATAGGTGGGGTGTGCTCGAACAAATTTTTTGGCAAAAGATGACCAGAATCCGAAAATCTACTTGATGAGAAAAAAAATTCGCGGTCCGCTTTAGCGGGCCGCGCACCCACGCGCCTTACCTTTAGCAATAACACTTCCCGCGAGCTGCTTTAGCAGCTCGCGCACCGAGCAAATGCTAGTTATAATATATATAGCTCGATTACCACTGACTGACACACTCACTCACTCATTGACAGGGTTGTTCTCCTAGAAGGAGACGGAAATCGATATAATGATGTAGGGGAGATATGTCCAGGTGGGGGATTCGAGTTGGGGAAAATTATGACATTTCGGAAAAACAAGATGGCGGCCGACGTGAATCTTGCAACTCTTTTGTTTTCCAACCGATTTCTTTGAAATTTTGGATTATTGTAGAAATTAGTAAACGATTAACAGAAAAAGTGAAAAAAATTAAAAAAACAAGATGGCGGCCGAGCTGTGACGTCTCAAATTTCAGACCCCTCTCCTGTAAAATTTTGTATGAAAAAAATTTTTTTCACCCATGGTGTCGTATAGAGCTCAAAGAATGTGACTCGGAGAAAGGTGGCGAGAGCTGATGAGTGAGGAGTTCGGAGACGGGCGAGGGGCACGGCCAGGGTATAGTAGATAGGTGGAGGGTGCTCGACCAAATGTCATTCGAAATCTCGAGCAGTTGCCAGTGAGTTGAAAAAAAATTCCAAAATGGCGGAAAAAAAATGGCGGCAAATTTTGTCCGTCTCTCTCTCGGAGACTATAAAAGATGGAGGAGCGGTTTCTCGACAAAAGATGATCGAAACCCGGAGGTCTACCTGGTGAGTAGGAAAAAAATTCAAGATGGCGGACTTTTTTTTCCATACTAAATGTATGGGGAATATTGAAGGGACTAGAAGTTGGGAACTATGCAAGACATTGGTTTTGATAGGTTCATAGGGCTTTTTTTCTTTTTTTTTTTTTCATTTTACATTTGTTTTTTTTTCTTTTTTTTCATTTTTTTTCTTTTTTTTTCTTTTTCTTTTGTGAATGAGGAGCACGGCCAGGTTATTACAGATAGGTGGGGTGTGCTCGAACAAATTTTTTGGCAAAAGATGACCAGAATCCGAAGGGCTACTTGATGAGTAAAAAAATCGCGGTCCGCTTTAGCGGGCCGCGCACCCACACGCCCTACTTGTAGTAATAACACTTCCCGCGAGCTGCTTTAGCAGCTCGCGCACCGAGCGAAGTAAATAAAGCCGAACAATCGCGGTCCGCTTTAGCGGGCCGCGCACCCACGCGCCTTACTTTTAGTAAAACACTTCCCGCGAGCTGCTTTAGCAGCTCGCGCACCGAGCGAAATACTAGTTATAATATATATAGCTCGATTACCACTCACTGATTCACTGACTCACTCACTCATTGACAGGGTTGTTCTCCTAGAAGGAGACGGAAATCGATATAATGATGTAGGGGAGATATGTTGGGGTGGGGGATTCGAGTAGAGAAAAATTATGACATTTCGGAAAAACAAGATGGCGGCCGACGTGAATCTTGCAACTCTTTTGTTTTCCAACCGATTTCTTTGAAATTTTGGATTATTGTAGGAATTAGTAAACGATTAACAGAAAAAGAGAAAAAAATTAAAAAAACAAGATGGCGGCCGAGCTGTGACGTCCCAAATTTCCGACCCCTCTCCTGTAAAATTTTGTATGAAAAAATTTTTTTCCACCCATGGTGTCGTGTAGAGCTCAAAGAATGTGACTCGGAGAAAGGTGGAGAGAGCTGATGAGTGAGGAGTTCGGAGACGGGCGAGGGGCACGGCCAGGGTATAGAAGATAGGTGGAGGGTGCTCGACCAAATGTCATTCGAAACCTCGAGCAGTTGCAGAAAAAAGATGGCCGCCAGACAAATTTCGTCGGTGTCTATCTCGAAGAGTATATAAGATGGAAGAGTGGTTTCTTGGCAAAAGATGATCAGGACCCAAAGGTCTACTTGATGAACAGAAAAAAATTCAAGATGGCGGATTTTTTTTTTTCTCCATACAAAATATATGGCGAATATTGAAGAGACTAGAAGCTGAGAACTATGCAAGACTTTGATACGGTTCCTTTTTAAAATTTGTTTTTATAGAAGAATTCTCAGTGTGACAAATGATGAGATATGATGATCGAGGGTTTGGAAGGTGGATGAGGAGCACGGCCAGGGTATTGAAGATAGGTGGGAGATGCTCAAACAAAAAATATTTGGAACTTCATGCGATTGTCAGTGAGCTGAAAAAAAATTCAAAATGGCGGATTCAAGATGGCGGCCATACAAATTTCAGAGGTGCCTATCTCGGAGAGTATAAAAGATGGAAGAGTAGTTTCTTGGAAAAAGATGATCAGGACCCGAAGGTCTATTTGATGAATAGAAAAACCGCGGTCCGCTTGCGGGCCGCGCACCCACGCGCACTACTAGTAATATATATAGCTCGATTACCACTGATTCACTCACTGACTGATTCACTGACTGATTCACTCATTGACAGGGTTGTTCTCCTAGAAGGAGACGGAAATCGATATAATGATGTTCGGGAGATGTGTTCGGGGGGGGGATTCGAGTAGGGAAAAATTATGACATTTCGGAAAAACAAGATGGCGGCCGACGTGAATCTTGCAACTCTTTTGTTTTTCAACCGATTTCTTTGAAATTTTGGATTATTGTAGAAATTAGTAAACGATTAACAGAAAAAGTGAAAAAAATTAAAAAAACAAGATGGCGGCCGAGCTGTGACGTCTCAAATTTCCGACCCCTCTCCTGTAAAATTTTGTATGAAAAAAATTTTTTTCACCCATGGTGTCG
This sequence comes from Oeneis ivallda, assembly GCA_029955525.1. Classification (NCBI taxonomy): domain Eukaryota; kingdom Metazoa; phylum Arthropoda; class Insecta; order Lepidoptera; family Nymphalidae; genus Oeneis; species Oeneis ivallda. Next base: position 6,353,255 of record JARPMR010000019.1, read on the forward strand.
TATAGAGCTCAAAGAATGTGACTCGGAGAAAGGTGGAGAGAGCTGATGAGCGAGGAGTTCGGAGACGGGCGAGGGGCACGGCCAGGGTATAGAAGATAGGTGGAGGGTGCTCGACCAAATGTCATTCGAAACCTCGAGCAGTTGCCAGTGAGTTGAAAAAAAATTCCAAAATGGCGGAAAAAAAATGGCGGCAAATTTTGTCCGTCTCTCTCTCGGAGACTATAAAAGATGGAGGAGCGGTTTCTCGACAAAAGATGATCACAACCCGGAGGTCTACCTGGTGAGTAGGAAAAAAATTCATGATGGCGGATTTTTTTTTTTTTATACTAAATGTATGGGGAATATTGAAGGGACTAGAAGTTGGGAACTATGCAAGACATTGATTTTGATAGGTTCATAGGGCTTTTTTTCTTTTTCTTTTTTTCATTTGTTTTTTTTTGTTTTTTTTTGTTTTTTTTTTGTTTTTTTTTTTTGTTTTTTTTCTTTTTCTTTTGTGAATGAGGAGCACGGCCAGGTTATTGCAGATAGGTGGGGTGTGCTCGAACAAATTTTTTGGCAAAAGATGACCAGAATCCGAAGGTCTACTTGATGAGTAAAAAAATCGCGGTCCGCTTTAGCGGGCCGCGCACCCACGCGCCCTACTTGTAGCAATAACACTTCCCGCGAGCTGCTTTAGCAGCTCGCGCACCGAGCGAAATAAATAAAGCCGAACAATCGCGGTCCGCTTTAGCGGGCCGCGCACCCACGCGCCTTACTTTTAGTAAAACACTTCCCACGAGCTGCTTTAGCAGCTCGCGCACCGAGCAAATGCTAGTTAATATATATATAGCTGCTGGGGCTGATTGACTGATTCACTCACTCACTCACTCATTGATCACCTCTCCTGTAAAATTTTGTATGAAAAATTTTTTTTTCACTGACGGTTTCGTATAGAGGAAAAAAATTCATTCGGAGGAAAAATATGGAGAGAGCTGATGATTGAGGATTTCGGAGACGGGTGAAGAGCACGGCCAGGGTATCGAAGATAGGTGGGGGGTGCTCGAACAAATGTCACTCGAAACCTCATCCAATTCGCAGTGAGCTGAAAAAAAATTCAAAATGGCGGAAAAAAGATGGCCGCCATACAAATTTCGTCTGTGTCTATCTCAGGGAGTATAAAAGATGGAAGAGTAGTTTCTTAGCAAAAGATGATCAGGACCCGAAGGTCTATTTGATTAATAGAAAAAAATCCAAGATGGTGGAATGTTTTTTCTCCATACAAAATATATGGCGAATATTGAATAGACTAGAAGCTGAGAACTATGCAAGACTTTGATACGGTTCCTTTTCAAAATTTGTTTTTATAAAAGAATTCTCATTCTGACAAATGATGAGATATGATGATCGAGGGTTTGGAAGGTGGGTGAGGAGCACGGGCAGGGTATTGAAGATAAGTGGGAGGTGCTCAAACAAAAAATACTCGAAACCTCATCCAATTGGCAATGAGCTGAAAAAAAAATCAAAATGGCGGATTCAAGATGGCGGCCATACCAATTTCATAGGCATCTATCTCTGAGAGTATAAAAGATGGAAGAGTTGTTATTTGATAGAAAATGATCAGGACCTGAAAGTCCACTTGACGATAGACAAACCGCGGTCCGCTTGCGGGCCGCGCACCCACGCGCCTTACTAGTTTATATATAAGGCTTTAAGATTCACATGCAAGTAGGTAAGACGTGATTCTTTCGATTTCTGATTAAGAAAAAGGTTGCTGTGCAACTTCGAGAGCTAGATGGTCTGGATCGGAGAAGAGGATGCCGTGGCGGCGTGTAGGTGTAACCATCTCTCCCATAGTTGCAAGTGACGAAACTCCAGCATGAAGCCAGCCGTCCGCTAAGTAAGTCAACGTAACCGCTACCTAAAACCACATTGACTAATAGAAAACTCCTGCGCAGCGTATTCTCTAGAATTAGGCACATTACTGTCCTCTGTAATTTGATACGACTTACGACATCGCGGGCGCGCTTCGTGTTTATGTTCGCTTTGTTTTGTAACATAAATATAATTAAGGCTTGCTTTTATTATGCCTACTTGCCTACCAAAACTGTGGAGTGTGCTTCATACTCATAGTAAACAAAGCGCATTTTTTTTTATTCAAATAAACTTTTTTACAAGTGCTTTTGAATCCTCGATGAGTCTACCACTGGTTCGTACATTACTTAACACTTTTAAGACTTAAGCAGATTTTTGTTCCAAGTATCAGATTTATACCAACAATGTTATTGCTAATAAAGTATCGTCTATTCTAGACTTAAAGATGATGATGATGATGATGACATCATCATCATCATCATCACCGCGTGTGCAAAAACGTACCCTTAATGTGTGACACCGTGCGTGTTTTTTAGGTACAAACAGCATGTTACACTAACGATTGTCTATTTCTCTTTCTACGATTGCAAACGCTTGAAGGTTTGGCTAGGGCTAGACTAGATGGCGCAGCAGCTGATCAAAGACAGAAGTGTATTGATAATATTTCGCGGCATTTTGTATTTTAAATGTTTTTTTATCATTTAAAATGCATAAATTATTCACTGTAGTGTCCATTTAGAATGCACAATAAAATAATTGGGTAATTTAAGCGCCAAACCTTCAAGCGTTTGCTATCGTAGAAAGAGAAATAGACAATCGTAAGTGTAAAATGGCTAGGGGGGCAGAGGTACTTATGCGAGCGTTAAACATAATAAACCTGTCAGATTAGATTAGGTTAACTGATTTTTTTTATATTGAATTCAACGTATTTTATCATTAACAATTAACAACTCAGATAGAAATAAGTCTTGTAGGTACTTAGCTTCACTAACATTAGGACATGTTCCGTTCACTCACGTTACATTAGTTTACAATATCATAAGATAGGCATTAATCACTCCATCTCAGCCATAACTCAGCTTCCACTTGTCAGCTAAGCCGACAATAAAACAGTGTCCTAGATGCAGACATGCTTACGATTATATTATTAATATGGCTCTGGGTTAGTATCTTAGTAAGCTTGTACCTACTTAAATTGAAAGCTCCAAAACAGACCTCCCAAGGTGCTCGAATGGCGACCCCGCACCGGGAAGTAAGTTGTAGGTGCTATATTGGTAGACCTCACTAGGTTGACGGATTATCTGAAGTGAATATACCTAGCTTAAATGACCAAACGAAAGCTAGAAGTGCAGTGTTGGCAGACCCCCCCCACTAGGTGGACCGACGACATCAAACGAGTCGCAGGGAGCCGCTGGATTCAAGCGGCGCAAGACCGATACCTGTGGAAGTCCATGCAAGAGATATTTGCTCAACAGTGGACGTCTATCGGTTGACAAAGAAGAAGAAGAAATAACCCAACGGTTAACTGGTTAACTGGTTAACCGAAAACTGTAAGGTCGACGGTTCGATTCCCAACCGTTGCGCTGTTGTCTTACCTTACAACTAACACAAGCTTTCCGCTTATTTGGAGAGGTCAGGGGAGAGAATATTAGTTAAGTTCAAGTTAGTTCATAATATTATACTTAATAAATATTAGTAGGTAAAGATTTTTTTCTGGACTGGTGCAGGTTCATATAAATTAGGTCCGCTTGCAGAGACGCTGGGTTATCCTTTTAACCCAGAGTTAGGTGCTGCTTTGACAGATTTCGTAGCTTCTGTCAAAATTACAAATTTATTCCTGGGTTAAACCTGACCCGACGTTTTTATTTTTATTAAAGTGTTAACCTACACTTTTATAAATTTTTTATAAATTTATTCTAACCCGACGTCTTTGTAAGCGGGCCTTAATATTCTAGCTCGCCTCTTTAGCGGAGGGGGGAGGAAAATATTAATTAAGCTCAGCTAAGGCAATATTCTTAAAAAATATATATATAAGTAAGGATTTTTCTCAGGCCTGGTTTATATATTCTAGTTGGCAATTTTTATCACAGCATCAAACATGATTTAAGCAACAAAGCTGCTACTGCGCAGCTGCTAAATTACGCCAAACAAATAGACCCTTAGAGTTTCCCAATAGTTGCGCAAAAACTATTAACACAAGATCCGAGATATTCTAATTGCGAATACATATTTCATATCTATCTGCTCCACAATCACCGCATTGTTAAGCTAGGTTTACAATGTAACTAAACTAGGTTTACTTTGTTAATAATATTTTAAAGTTACCTTATGAGTACTGCCTTTCATCGTCATTATCAGCATCAGAAACCTATCAACTCCTCACTACCACAGAATATACATAATCACTAGTCACTACTAATTCACTTATCATAATGTGAAACTAGTTTGCCCCCGCAACTTCCTACGCGTGGAATTTGGTTTTGAGCAGGAATTTTCAAAAAATGTAAAACACATGTTTCTTTACCTTTAATTGAAAGTCAAAATACCAAGTTTCATGGATATAACATGATAGATGACGGACTTTCATACGAACATTCATCGCCTATTTATAAAAAGGTCCCTTCTTCCCCTTTGGAGGTGGAATTTAAAAAACTAAATTCCACCTCCAAAGGGGAGAGAAACACGTATTTCTTCATTTTTAATTGAAAAACCCAAATACCAGGTTTCATGGATATAACTTGAAAGATCTCATACAAATTACAATGTCATGTCTCATACAAACTTTCTTCCCATATTTAGAAATAATTAATTTATTAAGAAGGGGGTGGTTTCTTAGTAGGTGTCTACGTCATAAAAGGTCTACTGTCATTTAAGTTTCTTACTCCTATGGTTTCAGGGCTTAGGCTGTGTGTTGATAGGTCAGTCAATCAGTCAGTCAGGACAAGTCTTTTTATAAGTATATATTGCAGTAAGTTTATGCTTGAGCTGCCGCGAGTTTGTGTGCATTTCCGCTTCAAGGTGTACCCTTTTCTCTAGCTTAGTTTAAGTAAAAGTTTAGCTTGACCTCTCTCTCAATCGATTGTACACAGTGAAATACCGCTTGTTGCCCAGAGTGCAGCAAAACATGACACGGGAACATAATTCGTTTCTAATGGAGTTCACAACACGCGGGCCACACATCAACGTTAGACAGACGTTCGAGTGAAGTATGCCCCTGCCCTGGACGTGGGGAAACGCAATTATTACTCTATTGTATAGGTCAAAGGATGCAAATTAAAATGTGCGGGTATCGCGTGCGTTGTTAGGGTGAATGTACATTAGATATGTAATTTTTGTTATATTAGAGATGTAACATTCAAAACCAGCACGAGTTTATAACCAGCAACAGCAATGGCATCTTTCGAACACAAAAAAATTAAGTGACACTCGGGGACTGCCGCGGTAAAGCTATTGCATAGCATTTTTATCAACTTATGCAATTATAATATTTATGCAATATTTTATTTTGCATAATAAAAATTATGCAAAAAAATAATTAAAAAACAAACAAACAAGAAAAGCGCACTGTCATGTCACTACTTCGCGAGTGAGATTCGAACCTGCGACATCATACACCATTCGGTAAAGAAAGCGGCCGCTCGCCCACTGCGCCAAACAGAGCTACTTGTGAACCTCTAAAATGTTGAACGCTTACTGAACGACGGTGTTAGGTTTATTTTCGTTACGTAATTTCTTGATTCGGTCGCCGCGCTCAAACTGTTTGTCCTAGTTCAAAGCCCGCGATAAAAGCTATGCAATAGCTTAAAACTATTGTTTCATAGATATGGATTCAAATTTCTCTTTGATGAAATAAATAATTTCCATAGCTATGCTTTTGAGATAGCTATGCTAGAGCTTTTGAGCATTATATTCGAAACAGCACACAACAATTGCGTGTTCATAATGAAAATAATGTGTCAATAATGAAAATTACTCGAATCATCGAGTCGCTGAAACGAATGACGAATAAATTTTTATCTACTCCAGCATCGAAAAGTTCCAATTTCGTATTTGACAGCTGAATCGAAATGAACCCTCTTTCGGTTTTGCGTCTCATTTCGATGCAGCTCGTTGTATGGGAGCTGAATCGAAATGGTTATCTTCTTAAAATAGGATACCTAAAGCTAAGGCTCTGAGTTCTGGCACTTTTGTACCGTTCATATGACAGAGGCGCCACAGGCGGCTGGTGGCGGCTTACGGAATTACTTTTTGTTGACAGAGGCGCCACAGGCAGCTGGTGGCGGCTGACGGAGTTACTTTTTGTTACTTTATTGAGCCTACAGCGTATTTTGTTAATGATTTTATTTTCCTTGTCGTAGATAAAATCTTGTATGCAACTGAACGTAATTAGTCATTTTAATTCTCGTACTATCCTATTTTGATACTCGGCAAGCCTCGTATCAAAAAACAGCACTCGAATTAAAATGACCCTCATTACGATGCAGTTGCATAAATAGCTATTTTAGGATCAAAAACTTTGACCACAGTATAAGGAAGACCTTACCTTACCTTACCTTACCTTACCTTCGTTACTCTGTGCTTTGACGTTATTATAATAATTATTGTGTTTCGACATTTGAAATGACACTAACCATTGGGACGTTCTGTTTTGCCCTAATTTGCATATACATTTGAAACATAGAGCTGTTTCACTCTCCATCAAAAGCTTTCATGGAACTAGGAATTACAACGTACATACGTGTAAAAAGAACCACTAGACGGCTAAAAAACTGCATTTAAAAGAAAAATATTACAAAAAGTGGCTAACACTCTAACGTATCACTCTGTGTATATTCCCTCTACGACAGTTGAGCGTGTCCACGTCACATCTAAGCGATTCGTGTCCATAACTCCGGGTCGGAATGAAGCTGCAAATCTCAGTCTGAGCCCAGACATATGCTAACATTGCCAAGTCGCGGGTATATGTTAGACGGGCGGGTATCAATAACACACGTCTAGAAGGCCGCGCCGGTCATGTTTTGTTTAAAATTCATCGAGGTATGTCCTTATGGAAATCGTTTGGACATTGCCATTCGTCTTTGCCTTTAGGGCTTAAGTATTATAAAGAACCGAAGAATATGCGTATCAATAAATTTCGGAAATCCTTCTTCTAATCTTTTAAATAGTTTGTCCTTCAATCAAGCAGCAAGGGAGCAACGGATCAACGTGGTTATTGCATGGTATAGTTGAGGACCTGGAGAGTGATATAGGCTACTTTTAGGTGAATAAAAGGTTCCTGATGGATTTTAAAATCTAACTCGAGGACAAGTTGCGGGCCAAAACTAAGCAAATAAACGTTAGGTATTGTTTATAGTATGTCGTCACACGCAGACGGTCGTAAAAGTATACCCCGGCCAAAACATTGTTGGTTGCATGGGATTGGGAAACCAAGACGCAACGCATTGGCGTGAAAAAAATGCCATAGAAGTGTCAATTTGCGATAATTCAACATTATTAGGATCAGCCAAGCTGTCTTCTTCTTTTCAACGGATAGAAGTCCACTGTTCCACATAGTAGCGGGCCTAATGGCCGCTACAGCGCCTTCCGGTGCTTAGGCGAGCGCGAAGCGTCGCCGGGGGGCAACGTCTTCCTGAGGGCGCCTCTTGTGAGGCTCGGACCTCAACTTATGATGACGTTGGGATGAATTGGTGGAGTGGCTGGACTAGATTAGTCCGTACGTTCCCGTGATCGAGGTAAGGATTGTGACGTTATAAATCGGGGGCCTCGTAGGGCTGGGGCTTATGCTGAGATTAACTGTGTGTGAGGCCATACCTAATAGGGTGCGTTGTCAGTTGTAATCTGGTCATCGGAGTCGTTAAGGACGTGCGGGCGCCTTTTGTCTGGAGGATCATTACGATCTGTTAGGTAATTTGAAGCCTCAACCACCAGTGAGTTGGGATGGGTGGCAGCTTTCTTAAAATCCACATAGGTCATTAATTCACGTACCTACGTGACGTGCATAGACTCACATTTCTCCCTGCGGCTCATCTGTTGTCGTCGGTCCACCTTGTGTGGGGTCTGCCAACACTGAACTTTCCGGTGCGAGGTCACCTCTCAAGCACTTTGTTACCAAGCTAAGAAAATCAGAGAAGATATCACGTCACGATTACTTGCGCTCTATGAATATTGATATATTATTGTGAAGATGAAGACCACAAGTTCTAATTCAATCACCCAAATACAGGTAAGTTTGTTTGGAATAGTTGGCAACAAGTAATTATATTGTGTACTGTAATCGCGTGATGCGGGCGTGTGCTAATTAATTGCGTATCAGAAACGGTGGCGCACTACACTGTCAACATTTGCCCCTTTATTGCGGTACTATAACGCTGGTGGCACATTGAGCCTGAATTGTTTCAATTGCTAGTATCTGCGGTATGTAATTTTGACAAGAAAGAACAGACGATGAATCGCAGCTTGCAGGGCTTCCATTAGGTAGCGTTTGCCATTACCGAGAACGATAAAGACATCCACCGAGTATAGACATTGCTATGGCTGTGTGTGGGTATAGTAGAGGTCACCAAAGGGCGAGAAACGTCGCCCATGTGATGGACCGATCACATTCAGTCTGCTTACGGTAGTTCATTGCACCAGGCAGAGTGTACCAGGCTGTCGGCCAGCAGGGAGAAGTGACGAATGTTCGTGAGGCGAATCACATCTGCTGCTAAAAACATCACTTCGTGATGATCGCTCTGCCAAGAGTGTCACGAAGAAGAAGATGGCTGTGCTATGGCCGTTCTTCATCCGAGCGTCATCATCACCGCGTCGTCATTCCGCTAGAATTTGGCCCAATATAAAAAGAAAACATTTTATATTTTCTTTCGATGACAAGATAGTCCTGGACTGCAATGTCACCTGATGGTAAGAGACGATAAAGTCTAAGATGGTAGCGGGCTACCTTGAATGGAAGTGGCAGTTTTTATTACCTCGTAACTTGTACCTCTAATCGGTTTGATGCCATCGTGTGCTTGAATCTCTTGGCAGCACATCTTTCCCTTTAGGGTGGTAACTATCCACGGCCAAATTCTCCCACCAGACCAGACAAGAGACTTTTTAGAAACTAAATATTGTTTTCTCTTTTTATATGTATAGTAGGCAAATGAGCATGCGGGTCAATAGCACCGGAGGCACCACCAATGCGTTGCTGACTTATCAGGAATTTCTTGGTCCGCCCCTTGAGTAACCCCTTGTTGTACTTAAGTGGGAAAATCGTGGTTTCAAATTGTCCCTGAAAAAAAGAAAAAAAAAAAAGATACCTCCCACTTTAAGAACACATCGCTTTCCATTGCACCAGGTATGAGGTAGGAAGTCTGGTTCCACACAAAGAAGGAAATCGTCGTACACCTATCTGTAGATTACTTTGTCTTATTCACGCATGCTTACAACTTAAACAAGGCTATCCCACTGGTGCTATGGTTCTATATTTAGCCCCCGGTGCCCGTTCGGCTTAAACCCACGCACTGCGATTGAACGGTTTACACTTAATTAAGGAATTAGTTAGCGGTGGAACGAGATGCCAGATACCGCGTGTCTCGTGCATCGAGTGTGTTAGTTTCCTGAACTATTTGCGAACGAAAATAGAGTAGATATTCAGAAATTCCATCGAAAATTAGATGCCAACTGCGCTAAAAAAATGAGTACCTAGTTAAAATGCGAAAATAATTATTGTAAAAATATTCATACAGCATATATGAATAGTAACATGGTTCGAAAAACTGATGGTCGCTGGGGTCCCAAGGTGCTGGAGTGGCGACCCAACGTCGGAAAGTGCAAAGCACATCACATCAGACGAGTCACTGAATACAGACACACGTCGTAAGACTGAGGCCAGTGAAAGTTCATGAGATAAGCTACTTTGTTACTTACCATACCTATAGTAATTTGTTTCTATAAAGATACTACGTCAATAGAGGTAGAAGGTACTTAGCAACAAAGTATTAACATATCGCTCGCTTAATTGCATAAAGGATACGCGTACGATAATCCCGTGACAACATATCACAACAAACTGCTCACGCGCCGACAAGGATTTATTGCGAAACGCGCAGATTGTTCCGCGTAACTGTAGACCATAATATTATAACAGTATGACCACATGAGATACTAAGGACCAGCATCCAGTGAATATCACACGCTAGTAACATCATAGCAGCATCAGAGGAACTGTGGTCTTCTATTCGGAGGGTCGCGGGCGCGTCTCTCTGACTTTTCAGAACTACCTACGAGTATGTGCAGCAATTAAATATCACATGCTTCAACGGTGAAGGAAAACAGCGTGAGGAAACCTGCAAGCCTGAGAGTTTTCCATAATCTTCTTCAAGGTGTGCCCAGTACCTCTTCTGTAGGGTTACCATTCGCGCCACGAGAAAATTTTGTCTATTCCTTTACTCGTGAATCTCTAAGGGATATGTCACGAGAAAACGGATAGACAATATTATATGTTAGCCCTACTGGACACAGGCCGGCGAAGGGTTGAAATGGGGAAATGTTTAATTTTCCGGCTCAAAAATACGTTCTAATGAAAAAAAAGTAACCCATGTAAGAAAACTAACTTATTGAACATTCTAAAGTAGGTACCTATTTCACTTTCTCGATACGCAGTGGCCAACCTGCCTTTACTACCGGCGCGTGTCCACTCTCAATAGGGTTATCATCTAATTATACTTACGCAATACAAAATAGCAGCTGATTATTAATCTCAGTAAATCAATTTACAACGCTAGAACTTTATTAACTTAATCTGTAAACGAGTATACGTATTAGAGTTCTGATATCGAATAATAATTTTTCTTCATCTCTCTTTTTGATGTCCGCCTTGGTACAATGCACTCTGAAGTCTTATTAGTGGAAGATATCTGATTAGGTTCCTGGCTCGGTCAAGTTGGACTTATGCAAAGATCAAGCGAACCGTTATTTCATTACTGCGTGATTGAAAAGACAAACCAACAAACACACACACATACACACTCTCGCATGTATAATAAAATAGTGGGAACTCTTCAGGTCTACTTATTTTCCTAAATATCTATGCTAGTAATTAGAGGCCGTCAAAAGTGTGTAGTAAAGCAGCAGATTAGAATTAGTCCATACTTAATATTGTTATAGATGGTGTATCTGTTTATTTTTACGACTCAATCGATGAAACAATCTTGAAGAAGCACAGAGATATTTTGGATCCCGGAGACTTCGAACGGAAATTACAAAACAAAATCTTAAATATCAAAAATTAAAAGCTTAATATTAAATCTACACCACTGAAACGAGGAAATGAGTCTAGAAAGCTGGTTGCGTTACCCCGCTGAATGGCCAAACTTATGTGTTGGCCGAGATAACTTCCAGCCGTCCAGATGTCGAGATAACTTCCGGTCGCCAGTGGACTCTATGAGACGGATGACAGATTCATAAAAAAGGATTTGGCATTCTTCTCTCTCCTTCTTCTTCCTTCTCCTTTGGGGGCCTCACCCCATGACCTCAGGGTTTCAACACAAAACATTTTCGAACTGGTGAGCAAAACTAGCGGGTTTTGACCCGCTAGTTTTGCTCACCAGTTCGAAAATGGCTGATCCCATCAACGGCCAGGCAGATCAGAAAGGTGAGTGGCTTCTTTAATTTCGTGTTGGCTGATTGATGTTAAAAGTTTGCCCAGAGATAAGAAGCTATCTAAATAAAACTTCAAATACAGTCCACAACAAATTCAGCACCGATGACCTAATGTCGGACCTACAACCCCACGCCAATTCGATAAAATTAATTCGGGTGGAATAAAATCTACCAGTCTTTTTTGGTGGCAAAAAACAAAAGATCCCAACATAGCTAGTAAATGTCTACAAAAACAGCTTGATAAAATCTACGAGTACTTGATCAAATGGCGCATAAAAGCAAGTGCGTCCAAATCTCAGCAAATTACATTCGCGATAGGGCAAGGTGACTGTCCTCCCATCTAGCTGAGAAACGAAGTTCTCCCTTCAACATCCTGTGTGAAATACCTAGGGTTTTACCTTGACCTGGAAACATCACATAGAAAATAAAAAAGGACGAACTCAACAACCGTTTCCGAAACCTGTTTTGATTTCTGGGCCGGCAATCCACGTTTACTCTAAACAATGCTTATCTATTGCGCAATTCTGAAAACAATTTGGCTGTATGGTATAGAACTCTGGGGCACAAGTTGTAAGACCAACATAATGCGCATCCAAAGGGTCCAAAATAACATACTGATGACAATTAATGATGCACCTTGGTTCGCACGCAATGCCGAAATTCATCAATATCTCGAGCTGCGAGCAATTAGCGAGGAAATAAATAACTACACTCAAAAACACAAGGATCGACTCACTAGGCATCCCAACGCACTTGCTAAGTCATTGCTAATAGCCCCAAGGGTGAAACGCCTTAAACGGCGAGCTTTTAGAACGGCTTTTCGAGCTATGGCTCCTACGTCTACAAATAACAAATTAAAGCACAACTCATCTGCTTATAGCTTTGAATATATAAAGGCTTATAGTCTGGCGAATGATTGTAGAATAAAGTAAAAAATAAAGAAAAACAAAACGGCACGAGGAAATTAGGTTCTGACTGATTTTATTAGAAAACCTAAGTCCTGCCAGACGAAGTCGCGAGCATCAGCCAGCTAATAATAAATTCTTAGCCTCACGTAGTTAAAGAGATTGCGTAACTCACGATGCATGTAATTTTGCAGCGGACTGCAGTCATGCGTGATCCTGGATATGCATAAAGGGAGCACATAAATCCGTTTTAGGTTTGAAAGGTATTTTAATGCATTGCGAAGTGCATGGACACGTTACACGATGTTGCGATTCTGTTTTTGATCTTTATATAACTTTCTATCTAAAATATCAGAATAGAGCTTAAAGTGAAAATGTTTTGACAGATTGACAGATTGTATTGACAATTTGTCAAAAGTTCAAATTTATCTGTCGGTTAGAGGTTACTCGGCGTCGTTGAAGTAGGCCCTAACAAGTGTTTCGAATCGTAATGTGAATTAAAACTTTTGCTACAGAGAAGAACCAGCAAGAAACACGGCGGTTGCTCTTTTAAAGAATTTTTCGTCTGAGTGGAATTAGGTAAAATCCTGAGAGAACTTTTTTATCTGGGACCCTTTGTTACTCACCAGGGCCTTAACTATAACTAAGTACCTAAAAAAAAATCAACGTAGACTGACTTGATATAGTTGATGACATAGAGATTGAAAAAGAGTTTCTTTTTATCCCAGACAAAAAGGGTTAGGTACCTCGGAATTTTTAAAAAACCGTAGGCCAACCTCGCAGGCACAAACAACCCTTTCATGTTAAACACATTCAAAAAGTATAACTGCAGTTTTAATCCTTCAAAACGCTTACAAATGAACTTTTCAAAATTAATCTTCTTATCTTATTATTAAGGGCCGATTTCACCAACGTAACATAATTTTTATCCGAGCGTAAAGATATTTTGGCAGATTTTAAATACAAAAACTGTCAGAACGCCCAAATATATTCCTGCGTTAAACGTCACTCGACGTTGGTGAAATCAGTACTAATACTTGGGTTGAATGGTTTAAGTTACATAGCACTGTGTTCCATTACAGTCTAGACCGTTCATACGTTACACCAGATCAAAAGCAATTACGCAAACCAATTAAAAGGCCGTGCAATAAACAAAAACTTTCATCACTCTACATCACTGCGACCGTGAGTTTCATACTATGAATACCAAATGCATTGAGAACTAAAGCCCGTCTAATACATAACTAATGTATGAATAACTACATAATATTCTACTATTGCGACCAGATATGGTATGGAGAAAATATGAGATCATATAAAAGTTGTTTTCTTTCTTCTTCTTCAACCATTAGAGGTCCACAGCTGGAGAAAGGTCTATTGCATGGACTTCCACAGGCCTCGGTCTTGAGCCTTGTCCATGTCTTCAGTCCACCTATTCTATGCCTTCAGTAACTTTCTTACATGCAGTACTTACATTTCGGTCCTTTTTTTTTTTCTTCTTTATTATGTAGGAAAAAATATAAATCTTAATATATATAAATTACGTGTCACGTTGTTTGTCCGCGATGGACTCCTAAACTACTGAACCGATTTTTATCAAACTTCTTAACTATCTGTAATTTGGTCCAACTTAAAAGATAGGATAGTTTTTTTGGATTGGGATAGTTTATTTGTTTTATTTATATACCTAGATAAGTTGGCGGTACGAAGTTCGCTGGGTCAGCTAGTCTAATATATATAAATGGAAAAGCTGACTGTTTGACTGACTGATCCATAAACACACAGCTCAAACTGATATACGGATCAGGCTGGGCATACAGATAGCTAATATGACGCAGGCATTCGCTATGGCAGGATTTTTGAAAATTCAACCCCTAAGGTGGTAAAAAAGGGGGTTGAAAAATCGAACTTGACGCCCATCGATCAAGCAAAGCCGTCGCTAAAAGCTTGCGTGAGATATTACCCTTGTGACTTGTGCACCTATTTTCGGACAAGTGTGTGCAAAAACAGGTGCACTCTTTATTCCCTCAGTTTCTCAGAGCCTTACATGAGCCTAGCATGGCAACATTAGTGATAAACTCACGCGATACTCGATATGTGACGTGTATCGACGTGCAAATCATGAGAAATGCTCTAGCGTGCCGTGTTTACACACATAACTGTATCCCGCGCTCGGGTAATTACGTGGACCCACACGCAAACGCATATGTTATCGGGCGTTCGAAGGCAGTGTTCAGTACGTTTTAGTACGCTTAAATAAGGTGGGATGCAGCTAAAATGCTTGATAATTACATAGAAGAGACACTTGAAATGAAGGCTTAGAATTATGAGCACGTTTGCAACTGTGATAGCTTTGTGGTTAGGACTATGGTCTCTTATTCGGGGGTCGCAGGTTCGAACCTCTGACTTTTCGGAGTTATGTGCATTTAAGCAATTAAATATCCTATGCATCAATGATTAACGAAAATATTTATGCGAGGAATTAATTATCGCGTGCTTTAACGTTGAAGGAAAACATAGTGAGGAAACCTGCACGCCTAAAAGTTCTTGAGTGACCTTACACTGAAAAGCACAAAGTTTGCAGGACGGATGTGTCGCAGGGAGTCTCTGGATACAGACGGAGCAATACCTAGGCCTGTGGAAATCTATGCAGGAGACTTACGCTTTATCTAGCTGTGGACGTCTTTCGATTGATAAAGGAGAAGAAAAAAAGTCGTGTGGTGTCGTGGGACACCAGATAGGAACGAAGTTTTCAAGTTCTATTCGAGGTATAAAGAAAATAATTATTCGGGTACATACATTTTTATCATGATTTTTTTATCGACAAAAATCAAAATGACCCCAGGGAAGCCTAAATAACGATTTTATAAAATATTAAAATTAAAATAATTTTATAAAATAAAAAATGAAAATAAAATTGCGCACCCTCGGGTGGGCTCGAACCACCAACCTTTCGGTTAACAGCCGCGCACGAGCCAATTGCGCCACGGAGGCGATGCACAACTTATTGAAATTATTATATAAGATTTTTAGGCCATCAAAATGTGTATAAAATCTTACGCTTTTTTGCCCTCCGCTTCGCGCCATAAGGAACTCCGTTCCAATAATATTTCGATTAAGAACCAAAAAAAGGAAAATAATGAACTCTATTCAATTCCTAGACAACACCACAAAGTATCGTTGTAATAATTCATAACCAAATAATTGATCATTACAAAACCCCTCGCTATTTGTATCCTTGATACGTGCAATCAGAATGCATTGGACACATTGTATTGCAATATGAGCCCACGTGGGCTGTCACCCACGCCTCAACTAGACACACATTCAATATAACAATGTTACTTTCTCTAAAACTAAGAACCTACACCAACTGTTATTGTGGCAAATAATATAATCTATTGACCGGGCGAAGCAAGGTCTACTGTGGTCAATTTACACTCGTCTATCTATCTGTCTTTTTTTCTTTTGAGGTCTTTTTTTCTACGGACTTCTGGCAGCTGGTAAGACGTGTCTGATATGCACGGACTAAATCTATTTCTATACTTATAATAATTTTATTAAAAAAAATATTTTTCAAAAACCGACTTCAAATTCCCGCGCCACTATACAAAGTATATAATTTATTGTTAATATTTTAAAAACCGATCGACCGATTTCGATAAAATTTATATGGGACCACCTGTGGAGTATACATAAAGTAACCTCCTTAAGTTTTCTGGATCAGCACGGAACTTCATATTACTTTGGGTAAACAACCGCATCACTTCGGAAACCATTCGGCCGAACTCTATTAACGCAGCCTTACATCGCTTCGGTCGTATTTTTTTTCTCTGTGGAAGAAGATCTGCAAATAGTCCCAGCACTACAAGCAAATGAGCTTCGATCGATTAGACCGTGAGACTGACATCGGTATTCCCGATGCTTCCGTATGTCTTGAGATCCTGTGTAGTGATCCACATGAGGAAAAAGCCGATTAGGAACGGATCAACGGAGTCAGAGCCTTATAACTCCTTAGTCGATTGCAGGAATGCTACACCAGTCAATGTACAGTCTCAATCGAATTTACAGCCAATTAACCCATGATTGGCTGAGTTTATGGCAAAGATGTATTTTAGCCAATAGTGAGAGACTATTGGCCAATCAAAGGTAATTTTGAGCTTCACACTGCAGAAATCATTTTTGGACAATCCCTCAACAGAATAATTCTTTACATAAACTAAGCTAAACTAACTTTATCGAAGCGATAAGTTACAAGGAAACAAAATGTTTATACTAAGCTACGAGTATTGGAACACAATATGTTGTATCACAATCAGTATTAATCAAGCGTGTTTGCGATACAAGCAACCGTATGTGACGATGCACAATGTCGTCTTAAGTCATTTATCAGAACAGCGATGCTATAGAGTAGCGCTATCTGAAAATGTTCGTTAGGTCATCAAAGAAACCGGAACATAACTTAGCGCCAAAAAACTGCGCTTTTATGAAAAATATCATTTCCTAAGTAGACCCAAATGAAACTTACATTGGAATGGACTTTTCCATTTGGTTTGGACTTTTTGGGTGAGCTGGACTACTAACTGAAACTCTTTCTCTCGCTTTTTGCATTGAATTCCTCATTGCGGGCTATCCTCTAATCACATACCTATTAGTAGGCGTTATAGGGTAGGGATCTTCCGCATATACAACGGGATTGCAAGATTTCGTTCGTAGTGAGTTAGTGATAATAACCAAAGACTTAACATGCTTTCCCCGAGGTTGAAGAGAACGAATTTGGTAATCCGGACAAAATTCGTTACTCCAAAGACGCTCACCATCAAGTTACCGACTTAGGTCACGTTCCTTAACCAGTGCGATCGAATCATAAATACACTGTGTAACTACGAATGAGCAAATTTTTTTCTACTAAAATTAATTCTAATATTCGGCCTCTCTATATCTTTTTGTCCCAAGCCACATGCTAAACTAGTTGATTTGAATAATTGCAACCGTGCTCACTCGCAGACGCCGTGTCATGATGTTCGGATAAATCCGCCGATAGCCGATACCGGGTAACTCAAGTGTGCTCATGTGCGTTTATAAATATTTGCGCAGGGATTTAAACCTCGCAGAAAGGATTGTTTAGTTAATGCTTGTGGATTCCTGAACTAAATAAGTAAATAGACTTTTACTTACCCTGCGGCTACATTAGCGGGATTCGGCGAATCTCCACAAGTGTAGCCGGGTAGTTCGTTGTGTCGCGAATGAGTTCGGGTGAACTAGCACGATGATGTAACCGCGGTGATAGAATGAGACAGCTGTCTATCGCGACAACTCAACACGAATGTTCGCACGATAATGTAGCCTCACCATTAGAGCAAGGTTTATAATAGTACACTATAGTAACACATTATTATATAGTAACTGTCTTCTTCTTCTTCAATAACCAATAAATCTCCGCTGCTGGACAAAGTTTTGCTTGGAGGGACTTCCACAGGCCTGGGTCTAATGCCATCTCCCTATCTAGTGGCTCCATACGACTTGTCCGATGTTGTCGGTAGTAGGGGTTTTGCCAGCACTGCAATTTCCGGTGCAAGGTCGCCAGCACTTTGAGACCCCAACGAACCCCAACGACCATCACTTCTTCAAACTACATGCCCCGCCCATTGCAACTTCAGCTTCACAACTCGATGTAGCTGTGAGTTGTGACTCTGGTTCTTCTACGGATTTTCTCAAAAATTTATTTATGCCATGTACGCCAACTTGTCGCTCTTATGACACGTCAAGACTAGAACCATAGGTTTAGATCAAATTGTCATTTCTCTTATATATCACCGAATAAACCTTGCGAGAAGCGTAGTCAGTTCAGACCGAGGCGCGACGCGACGCGACGAGTCCCGGAAATGCTTGAAGATGAGGGAGAGCCTGAGCTGCGCCGCGAAGCGCATCGTGACGCCGCGAGGCGCATCGCGACTCCGCCGCGAGGTGCTTCGCGATGCCGCGAGTTTTGTTTATTGGGGAGATGAAGCGTCGCGCTACGCAGCGCAGTCAAGCGACGCCGCGCAGGCTTCGCGATGCGCAGCGCGACGTCTTCGACACGTATCTAGATCGCTTTCATGCTCTCACTGAAAGTACCTTATTATGTATTAAACAAGATCTATGTACCTATATTTAACCGCTATGGAGAAAAGTGCTCGCCTCGTCTAGTCGCGTCGCGTCTCGGTGTGAACTGACCCTAAGATTTCTTCGGTCACATAACGTTTTTAAATTAAAAAAAACACAATCCACTGAATTCACATGTGGTACGAACTACAAACAAAATAGCACACAAGAGCTATAGTCTGTTTCTAGGGCAGGCGGAAAAACGGACATTGACCTCTGACGATAAAATCGGGGTAGCCAACCTTTTTTTTTGATTTTATTTTTTTATCTTTGTATCAATAAACATCATCAGTGAACGATAGAGTGCCGAGTGTGAAGTTCTTCGCAGGCCCTGTGTCTAATATATTATTATGAAGAAAGAAGATTGTCCAGTACTTATATGAATTAAAAAGCAAATTAACATTATTTAAATTTTTTTATTTAAAAATCACAATTTTCGTTTTTCCGCTAACAGTATATAAATAGTCTAATAAGTAGGTAACGTAGTAGAAGTGGTACCAATAAATATGTTTTTAATATTCATTAAATTTATTTAATATCTACCTATATCTACACTAGCCCGGTCAAATTAGACCAAAATATAGGGGTGAGGTTACAATAATTCTCACTTGGCTGAAAATTGGTAGGATTGTTCAAAACACTATTATAAATGAAATGTGAAAGTCCTCATTGATCTGACACCTGGAAAAAAATTACTCGGGGTCAAAGGTCACAAAAACGGGTTATTCGTGATTTTCAGCAAAACGGTAAGTTTTATCATAAAATTAGCCTTGACAAAAATTGTAGATCAGATGATTATCTATAAAAAATGTCGAAACAGGTTTTTTATCTCTGAATAACCGCAAGTTTCACCCCACCCTGTACTATGAGACGCGCTTAGCGCGTAACGATACGTAATCGACAGTGAAATGTATGGAAGCAATACCTATCGTTTACGTGCGATGCTAACATAATACTTCGGGTCAATGTCCGTTTTTCCGCCTGCTCTAGAAACAGACTATTTCTACAATAGTATTTCCATGGCCGGGTGTACACTGTACAGTGTATAGCGCGGTATCGGGCAGCGATCGCGCCATTACCCTCGACAGCGCGCACAATTGACTGATGCAGCGAACACTGATCTATCTGCGTACGCGCACTTATATCAACCAGCGAAATGGCTTACAAATACTGCTTGAAGAATAGCTACAATGGAATACTAAGTATTATATTTTCACTGTAATTTTCACCGGGATTTATTTTATATCTCAACTACCAATATGTTAGTTTCATTTTTATAGCTAGGCTTTGGTTCAAAAAAAGGTGTTCAGTTTACCACCCTCACATCTTTACTAATATTAGAAAGTAATGCAAAAGTGTGTTTGTTGCTTCGTTGGTTTGTCCTTCAAACATACTGCCGCAGAGCTATACGGACTGCGTGATTTTTTGAATGGGTATAGTTGAAAACTTGGGAATGATAGACTACTTTTCCCGGAAAATCAGTGTTCCCACATTTTTTGAACCTAATTCCACACAGATGAAGTCGCGGGCATTAGCTAGTTGAAAATATAGGTGAAACAATATAATGTAGAACAATAAACAATTAGTTATCCTCTATGCGCGACCACCATGCGATGTGGGGCGTGGTGGGCGTACCATCACGAATGCTTGTATGCCGAGCCAACATACCAACTAGTGCAATATGTTAATCCTTATGGTAATGTCAAACGGTGCTTGCTATTGTGATTGCATTATCAATATTAACTTTTAATAACGAACAATTAATATAGACAGGTATAGGTTTTAAGCATTGCGCTAAATACAGGCGGCGCAGGATCTAGGCGTGTGGCCTATGTCCAGCTGTGGACTTCGAATCCATTGACGAGCAAAAAGAAGATTGTAAATAGGTATTGTAACTTACAAGGATACAACTGTAACCCGAGTATTGACATTCATCATATTGATTTTGAAATATTGTAACATTGTAATATTGAAATATTGTAACATTGTAATATTGTAAAAGAAGATTGTAAATATTGTAACTTACAAGGATACAACTGTAACCCGAGTATTGACATTCATCATATTGATTTTGCTCGTTTAAGGGAGAGGACAAACTGCGATATTTAGCGGCAGTGATCGAGGCGTTTTTATTGCCTTATTATTTATTAAGGCCTTTTGCGTATGCTGCGCGATTCCGCGATCGAACGCAAAGGGCCATAAAAACACTAAAAGCAGTAAAAACGCGAAAGCGTTTGAGTTGCGAAAACGCGATGCAGTCGCAAAAGGCTATACAACGCTAATGGCCGCAAAACGCGCGAATCGCGCTCCAGACGCAAAGGGTCATGAAAACGCTAAATAATAGCGCATGATCGCTGCAGCTAAATGTAGCCAGTGTGCCCTCGTCCTAAAATGTAGCCTACCTTTCTTTGGCCTTGTCGTATTCGACTATTTTCTTCTTCTTAATCAACCTATAGACGTCTCCTTCATGGACTTCCACAGGTTTCGGCCTTGGGCCGCCTGAATCCAGTAGCTTCCAGCGGCTCGTTTGATGTCGTCGGTCCACCTAGTGGGGTTTCGCCAACACTGTGCCTCTCGGTGCGGGGTCGTCACTCCAGCACCTTGGGACCCCAACGACCATCAGCTCTTCGAACTATGTGCTCCGCCCATTTCCACTTTAGTTTTGCGACTCGTTGAGCTATGTCGGTGACTTTGTTTCTCCTACGAATCTCCTCATTTCTGATTTGATCTCGCGGGGATACTCTGAGCATAGTTCTCTCACTCCAGCACCTTGGGACCCCAACGACCATCAGCTCTTCGAACTATGTGCTCCGCCCATTTCCACTTTAGTTTTGCGACTCGTTGAGCTATGTCGGTGACTTTGTTTCTCCTACGAATCTCCTCATTTCTGATTTGATCTCGCGGGGATACTCCGAGCATAGTTCTCTCCATCGCTCGCTAGAATCGAAATCGCAGTCGTAGTTGAGTATAGAAACTACTCATGTTATGACAACCCTAATCATCAAACAACAAATAATGTTTCACACGACTCGTGGTGTAAATAGGAATGTTAACAAGCTCATCTGTTCGAGATGTTGCGTGTCATTTGTGTATGCAAACGGCAACTGTCACCAGGTATGAGTTACTGGCAGCCCTGCGTCTAAATTATGGCTTGAGTATGCATATGTGGGATAAACTTATAGTTACTCGTTATTGTTGATTGATCTATTATAAATATATGCCGCGCTGTTTCCGTTTTGCAAGACAAATATCATTTCACAACACATTTCACTTGTAATTTAAGCCTCAATAATCCAACGGTTAAAGGTGCGGACTGAAAACTAAAAGGTCGTAGGTTCGAAGCCCACCCGTTGCATTATTGACGTACCCTCTCCTAGCACAAGCTTTCCACATATTTGGAGGGGATAGGAGGACATTAGTCAACTTCAGCTTGGTTGATATTCTTTTTTTGTATAATAAATGCAGGATAAGGCTTGCACGCAAAGCAAAGTGGCAATGGTCGGTGCGCATGGCTCGCAGAACCGATAGGCGTTGTGGCCCCAACTCCCAAGGCGCTGTAATGGCAACCCCGCACCGAGAAGCGTGGGGTAGACAGACCCCCTACTACGTGGACGAACGATCTCATCATCATCGTCGTTGTCGGTCGTTGGCAGCCGCTGGATCGTGTTCTGTAGCAATCATTCCAAGAGACCTGTACGCTTCTGTACATTCGCTGTAGCTGGGTTGGTTGGGTAGCAAGGAAAACTCTCGAAGAACTTTTCTTCTTTATTGGGTACCACTACCGCTTGCCGGTGGGAACTGTGCCGGCTTACAATTCAGCCCGGTATTTATACAGATTTGGCCGAAAAATGTAGGCCCTCTCATTGGTGTAATTTTGCTATTGATCAGTGCACCAATCAGAGCGCATTATTTTAAACCAATCACAATTTAGTAATAATAATAGGTATTATTACATAATCAGGTATCTTTACTACTATGAGCTGTACCGTAGGGAAAGCCGCGGCATTTCTTGAAATTACAGAGGTGTCTTTACGGTTCCTAGCTGTACCGTTGGGAGAGCCGCGGTCTATTTCTAGGAATTAATAAGGTATCTTTACGGCTCGTAGCTGTACCTTTGGGAGAGCCGCGGCCAATTTCCCTATGGCTTTTCTATTTTCATCTTTATTTATTATTTTCCCTATTTACTTATGAGATAATACATGAAACTTATGTACTTAAAACTATAAAAAATTGCTAAACTATACATGACACATTAATTATTAACTAATTATGCTATTTAATCAGTCCACTATTATACACTTGCACTATATCGTCCCGCACAAGACCTATGTACAGCTGTAGACGTCTGTGGGTTGAAATGACGACGATGATGATGGTGATGGTTATTATGACGATGATAAGCAATAGATATCAGAAGATCAAAGTTTTGAGCATCCTGATACTGAGATGCAGTATCAGGTGACGTGATTGTGAGCAGTACTAACACCCAACACACATTGGTTGTTCAGTAAGCTGGACAGTCTTCTCTGGAGAAGCTGGAATGGTGTGCATATCCCATGCGCACTAGGTCACACTGTGTACGCTGGTGGCCCTGAATAGATTAAGGTAGATTATAAGGACTAATAGAGAATAAGTAATTGTTACTAACACAAACTGTACTTACTACTAGCATAGATAAATAAGTTAATTGTTACTAACACAATATGGACAAAATAATCTTATTAAAAATTATTAAGGCCCACATGCAGAATCTTGCCCGGTTGTCCTTTTAACCCAGAGTTAGCTGCTTCTTTGACAGATTTCGTATAAGGTTTCTGTCAAAATTACTTTATTCCTGGGTTAAACCTTACCCAGCGTCTCTGCAAGTAGACTTAAGTATAAAGATTAGGGCAAAACATGACAAACAAGAATAACGAGTAGAGACCTATATCAGGTTCTTTATGATTTGTTTCCCATCCACATAATTAATTTTCATATGAATATACACATGCAATAGAGGGTTTTCTAATCAAAAGTCAGTTATTTATAGCCGCTGAGTGGATGTGGAGTGAATTGATTTGCATTTACATGTCCCTGATAACGAATGGGGACGGTTTTGCATCAAAGATATTATGCTCTTACGGTAGATGGAATACATTATAATACTTATTCATAAATGACCGTTCATATTCCGTGACTCTGCGGAATATTCGTGGCTTTTCGCTTAAAAAATAATATCCTCTATAAACGGCGAGGTTTACAACTCCTCGATATTAAAAGTATAAAAAAAATTCTATGTACTTAGGATGGTACGCCTAGCCAAACTTTATCGAAATCATTTCAGTACATTACTTGTTTTCTTCCGCAGTTATTGTATTAGTGATTAAATTAAACCCAAACTCGAAATCAGTTTACATGCCATCGGGCCGGAACGCTATATCGCTTGGTGGAACATCTTTGTGGTGTACCTATACTAAGCATGGCCAAAGCTTTTGCTAAAAGAGATTGGCGAATTCCATAGAGTTTCTGACCCAGAAGAACCGAACCGTGGGCCTAGTTCACGAATCAAACTTCTCATGCTTGTTCTAGTAAACCAGTCTAACAAAAAAGTTCATCAAAGTCCATCAAATAAAGTTAAGAGAAAAAAGAAATTCACTTGTATTGCCATGTAACGGTTATTTAAAATGTGTACTTGTGAATAATTATATTTTTGACTAGCTGATGCCCGCGACTTCGTCCGCGTGGATTTAGTTTTTGAACTCCCTTAGGAACTCTTTGGTTTTCTGGGATAAAAGTAGCCTATGTCACCCTCCAGGTCCTCAACTATACCCATGCAAAAAAAATCAAGTCGATCCGTATCTGTTTTAAAGGACAAACCAACAAACCACTTTCGCATTTATAATGATTACTGATTTTATTTTATTAAATGACATAATATATTTCTGAACGAACAAACAATGACAACCATCAAAATATTAAAGTTTAAATAACCCGAGTCTACCATACCGAAGCTAAGAGACGAACGTCAACAGTGTGTTTGACAGGAAAGTAGGTAGAACACTTTATATGAGAAAATGAAATTGTTGTTTTTACTATCTTCCTCGCAATTTTTCCATATTTTCTCACCGTTTAAACCTTCCCTGGACTACGACAAACATTTCAAAACCAAAATCAGCTAAATCGGGCCCAGCCGTTCTCGAGTTTTAGCGAGACTAACGAACAGCAATTGATTTTTATATATATAGAGATAATAATATTGGGTTTACACAGAACTCTGAAAAATATTAATTAAAATTAAATGATTTCTGAATCTGAACGGTTTTCAAAAATGCTGGGTCAAAATTTGCCAACCTCCTGTATTCTGAAGGGAATGGAACCCGAAACCACGCTTTTATAAGACCGCGATCACTATTGAAGTAATTTTTGGTATTACTATAACGTACCTACCTAGAAAATAGCGCAAATGTGTAATGGTACTCAATCGGAAATGGAAACTCAATGTAAACTCAAACTCATTGTATTGGCACAAGTATTATCAGACTCTCGACACATTTATCCTCACATCCCAGCGTTGAGTCAACAATGAGCACGGAGCACGGAGCACGGAGCACGGAGCACGGCGCAGGCTCCACTACACTCATTTCGGTCACGTACGGGTTAGTTGATTAGGCAAACAAGGCAACACCTAGATTGCACCAGCAAACGGAATAACAAATAGGATTTAACACCAAATGCCTAATAAGCTCCGTGTAAAGTGAAATTGTGACCCATTTTAGTTAAATACTAATATTCGATTGTTTCCTTGATTAACGAGACAGGGTTTGCTTGATTGTTAAGTTTGTTTGTTAGCTTGTTAGGTCTTAAACTGAAAACTAGCCTTCGCCAGCGACTTCACCCGCGTGGAGTACCTAAGTCTTGTTAAAATTTTTGTTTTTCTGAGAAAAAAGAAGCCTATATCACTCTCCAAGTCCTCAAATGTACCCATGCAAAATATAATGTCGATCAATTGCACGGTGTGCATCAACATTTTCTCGCAATTTTTTCTAAATCATTTTTATACCTTACTAAAATAACGTCGTGCAGAGAAAGGTAGCGTCTTTCGGGCATCTGTAAAGAAGATCCCTGTACGAATTTCCTAGTTTGATCCTGGAGGGCAAGGTTCCCGGAAAAAGAGCACCTGGAATTGGAAGACAGAGGAAAATGTGGATGGATGACATAAAGGAGTTGGCCAGGCATAATTACTCTGAATTGAAGAAGATGGCGCAGGAGCAAAAAGTTTTTCACATACTGACCTCCGAACTTCAAATTTAAGATGGCACCCAATGATGATGATGATGATGATGAACTAAAATAATAATTATGGGTAAGTACTAAGTATAGTTTATTTATTTATTTATTTTAGTTGCAGATTGTTTACACATACCCCGTTAGGGTGTAGCAACTTGGTCTGAAATCGACCGTAGTAACCGACCGTTTAGAAGAAACGCTGGTTATCATTTGTCCAACTTCATACAAACGTATGGGAAAGTATCAGCATAGTATTTATTTTAAAGCTTTAGAGCTTTTAGAGTAATAATTAATCCTGTATGCAATAAATAAGCTACTCGTATTGTTAGCCTTCCCCTAAGCCAGCCATACATCTTTAGAGTTAAAAATTTGTTTACCCACAGCTTTGATCTGAAGTAAATAGAACTCTATTTCACGGGAATAGAGGACAGAATGTTGAGTTTTTATTCTGCACCTACATAGAGTTCGGTTTAGCGATGCATAAAATTACTGTCGATAGTTTCACTTTCGATAGTTTACCTTAAAATGCAGTAAGATTATCGATTGGTAAATCGATGCTACCGATAGCATCGAGAGCCAATTTTTAACGATACTATTTTTAAAAGACAAGTACCTACTATCGCTACTACTATACTATTGATAGTTTTTAATAAAAACTACCGATACTATAGATACTATCGACACTATTAATGCAACTTTTATGAAAAAATATCGAAAGTTTCGATAGTATTGATTATATTGACGTTATCATTAGGACTATCGACAATCGTACTGTTTCACAAGTTTACGATAGTATCGATAGTCTATCGATATTTAATACTATATTCTTGCGTGCACCACTAGTTCGGTTCATAAATTGAGTGTCGACGTATGAATACCTGGTTGGCACACAATGGTGTGTCCACACTGACTCGTCGATTGGTGCTCGTAAATAAGTAACAGTCATTATCACCTGTATCTTAGGCAAATGGCCTCTAAAGCTGTTCGCACATCTACTTACCAAGTAGATACACCCGTTTGCAACAGTTCTCTTCTTTATCAACCGATAGAAGTCCACTCTTGAACAAAGATTCTTGCATGGACTTCCACAGGTCTTGGTCTCGTTCCGCCTGCATTCAGCGGCTCCCTGCGACTCGTTTGATGTCATTG
The DNA here is from genome assembly GCA_029955525.1 of Oeneis ivallda. NCBI lineage: Eukaryota > Metazoa > Arthropoda > Insecta > Lepidoptera > Nymphalidae > Oeneis > Oeneis ivallda. The sequence goes on from JARPMR010000019.1 coordinate 6,380,209, forward strand.
GTCCACCTAGTGGGGGGTCTGCCAATACTGCGCTTCCCGGTGCGGGGTTGCCACTCCAGCACATTGGGACCCCAACGACCATCAGCTCTTCGAAATATGCATCCGTTCATTGATAGGTATTTTTGTTTCAAATAGTTAACAAGACTAGAATCTAGAACTTTTTATGATGAAAATTTTGAATTAGATGAACTCTGAGCTATAAATTAAGGTTCATCATGATCAATGTCATCATCATAATATACCTACACACCCCTCGCAGGCCTACTACTGAGCACTAAGGTTTGTAACCCATTCTGAGAGGAGAGTCCATATTCCACCGCGCCCGCCAAGTGCGAAATAGCTGACTTCATCACTTCACACACCTTTGAGAATTTTTATGGAGAACTCTCAGGCATGTACTCCAACAGCTAAACCACAAAATCGTAAGGATTTTAGCTTAGCTGCTGGCAAAACCCTTTTTGTAAAATCATGATATTGGATTAAATAAATGATATTATTATGTAGGCTTCCTCAGGAAGTTTTCCTTTACCGTAAAAACAAGTGATAATACTTAAAACGCACATAGAGGTGCGTGGAGGTGACTGAGATTCGAACCTTAAACACAAAAATCGGCCAAGTGCGTGTCGGGCCACGCGCAGTGTAGGGTTCCGTAGTTGAAAGTCTCAAAAATTATTGCTGACCTAGTGTAGTGCTTTTATTTTATTTATGAATATTGTATACATTTTGAGTTCCATGGTTTAGATACTATACTATACTACAAAATATGTAACTTACACTACGTGTAATACCTAACTTAGAAAAACAGATATAACTCCATAACTAATGAACCCTACTTAGCCGTGATAGTTTTCCTAACCGCGGACGGACATGGCGTAACTATAAGGGTTCCTTGTTTACTACGAAACCCTAAAAAGGAGGAGTCGTACCTACTACGCTATTGGTAATATGGGTTAATATTTAATATAATTTAATTAAAACATTTGCCCTTACAAAATCAGCGTGAAAGTAGATTTGAAAATTAGTATTCCGCCACCATCAGATGCAATCGCTAAATGAGAATTTCCGTACACGCATAGTTAGCAGACTGGAGAGGCGATTTGCATTATCGATAAAAACACAGTTAGGCCCTATCTCAAGGCCACATTTCCTTGCCATCGGTGATTTAATGGGTCGCCCGTATTAATTAACACGTACGTACGCCGTACGTCCGCTATAAATCTACAAACGTCGACGTGCTCTAGGAAATGGTGGCAGATTTTGCGAAGGTATATAATAAAAACTGATGGTCTTAATACAGAAAATATAAACGAGCGATAAAAGTAAAGATTTCAAATTTATTTCGTGGTTTACCAACATAATTATAATGTCTTAAATGGGCATTGGGCACGTACGTTATAAATGTTTAATTTTTCCTAAATCATTTTGATATTTAATTGAAATTAAATATTAATGACAGACCCTTTCTATCTCTACCTATTCTAAAAATGGGAAAATGTGTTTGATTTTCCTCCAATCACTCGAATCGAGTTGATTTTTTGCATGGGATGGTTATATAAACATCTACATACAGATGAGGACCTGGAAAGTGGCACTTTTTATGCCAGAATTAAGGATAGTAGACACATGAATACACAGATGAGGTTGCGGACAAAAGCTAGTACTTAACATACGAGTACGATATCACATAACACATTCTTACAAATAAAAATCCTATTCTTAGAGGTTGAAGATCTCGACTGATCAGACCTCTCCACTTCTTAAGTGGTGACCTCTTCTTTGTTCGTGAAAGGCTTTTATCAGTACCCCCTCAAAATCCCCCACCAGCTCTTCCACCAACGTGTCGATACGTCGATAGTACGCGTCCAGCGGCCGGTACGCACGGCTTATAATTGCGTGATGTCTCAAACCGATATTGTGTTTGCTTGTCCGTCGTTTTAATAGCTGGTAGCTGCAACAGCTACCGTTAGCTGGATTGTTTTGATTCTTGATCAATTACTATTTTTTTGTATAGCAAACTTCTTGTTATAGGATGAACTATTTAAAAACCATTGTCATCATTAGCAACCCATCACCTTCTCACTACCGAGCGCATGTCTCCTCTCAGAGAAGGGTTATAGGCCATAGTCTACCATGCTGGCACAATGCAAATTGGCAGACTTCACACACCTTTCGGAACATTATGAAGAACTCTCAGGAGTGCACGTTTCCTCGCGATGTTTTCCTTCACCTTTGAAGCATGTGATATTAAATAATATATAGCTTAAGAACCATGAAATATACGTTATGTATAGATAGGTACCTACCTACTTGATACTTGTACATTCTACTACAATTTTGTTAGCGGAGAAATTTGATTCACCGATGTTGCACATTCACTGATGCTTGTTTCGGTGAATGGAACTTGATTTTTTCTTCTAAAATTAAATTAATGTATTTACTAACATGGTTCTTGGGTAGAACAGGACACGAATATTTTGTCATGAATTAAAAAATTATAAAAGGCCACAAGTTGCTGTGGTACTCCTAATTTAGAAAAACCAAAATGCGATCAGAATGCTAGCTGATGATGAAACATTCCACAACGCGTTGTGCGATTTTTTCGCAACAGAGCTACAGATCGACTTGACTTTTTGAATGGGTACAGTTTGAGGTCTAGGTATATAAGTCACATAGGCTATACCTACTTATAAGTTCTTTATAAGTAAGGCAAGTACTTTGATCCCGAAAACAAACCGTTCCCGCGGGATATTTAAAATACCCTAACCACACGCGGACGTGCGGGATGAAGCTAATAAAATTTATAATAATAATGTTATGTTTTATGTAAATTATCATTATGATAAGGTATAATAAGTACTTAACAGCAATCTCAAGTCCACTCTCAGCGCTTTATTGTGAAAGGATAAGCGGATACACCCGTAATTGCAATTGCAAGTCATAAACGCTGTAGGTTCGAGACTCGAGAGTATGTACCAATTAGCCGATTATTCCAATAAATCTTATCGTGGAACAGTTTATTAAAAAAATATTAATTGTTAAGTGCATCGTTCATTAGTGTGTGGTGATTTAGTGCTCATAATGTATGCCTATAAACGTAGGCCAAAAATGTTGGGTTGGTTGGCAACCTAAATCTGGCGCACTATCATTATCGATGATCAGTTTATTGAAGTTTATATGATTTATTTATGTAATGTAATAAATATTAAACATCATAGTGATACATAACTTTTCTGACAATTATAAATTGCAAATATGGGCGTCATGGGAAATCCAAAGTTGTCAGAAATTAGTCCTCGCGCGTCCATAGGTTATAACGCGTAAAGGTGAGTCTATTGAGTACTTTTACATCTAGAAATTAATTGCTTAATGACTTACTTGCTGATGCCCGCGACTTCGTCCGCGTGGATTTAGTTTTTAAAATCCCTCGGGAACTCCTTGATTTTCCGGGATAAAAAGTAGCCCGTGTCACTCTCCAGGTCCTCAACTATACCCTGGATGGGTAAAAAATAAGTCAATCCGTTGCTCTGTTGCAGCGTGATTGAAGGATAAACCAACAAACAAGCACACTTTCGCAGTTTTAGTATTATATTTTAGGATTAATGGACAACCCGAATTTGACCTAGCAGATAGACAGTGGGCTAGACGTTCAGGGAATTGGACATTCGGGACTAGGACTCAGGGAATTGGACCTAGTAGGCAAACTAGACGTATACGGGAATAGGACGTAACAGAGATAATATTGGACATTGGAGGAATTAGATCTTCTGGGCCGTAAGCCGTAATGTCTGGGAATATTCCTTGAGTATAATTATGTAACTGTACATCAAGGTAAATCAACGTCAAATTGGCGATACTTATGTTGCTTCATTATTTTGACGTCACATATAGACTGTTTAGACTAGTTTTATAGACATGAATCCGTGCCCCCCAAACATTGAAAGTCCAAAAAAAGGAAAAGGCCAAGTTTGGCTTTGACTTTTAAATCCATTTTGATTTTGAATCTTATTTATCCATTTGGCAGAACCCTAAAACTAAAGCCGTTATCAGGAAGCACTTAAAGGAGTTTATATTGAAAGTGTGGACTATAAACAACGGCATCTTTACAGCCAACTGATAGGATATGTCAATACATTGCTCACGGCCGTAAAACGAGAGCGAACTGGATTTTATTGTTACTCGTTAGTGATTGCCTAACCTGAGAGCCACGAGGTACACCGCTCAAAGCGAAAACGCCCTTTGCAGTGAGCAACATTAAAAATGTGCAATGATACTGTGTTTGCTTTTTGATTGCTCTTTTGATCATGCAGCAAAGGAGGAGCAACATACTGCATTAATTATTTGCGTGGAATAGCTAAAGAAATAGAAAGGGGTCTTTGTACAGTCGTTCAAAATGTTTGGGGTCATGAAATAGTGATTATTTTGCGAAATACAGTCTTAAGTCTGAGCTGACTTAATTACAGTACCATCTATAGATATTATTACCCTTAGAATTTGAAGGGAAGCAATAGCCAACCACACTGGTCCACCACCAATTCGTCACGAATATTACGGTTGACAGACTTCACACATCTTTGAAAATATTACCTATAGAAACTTCTCAGGCTCAATATGATTTAAATTCTCCTACCCTCAATTCCACTAAGCCTAAACTTGTGGTAGGTATATTGCTATTACGGCTACCGTTGACACAGGATACTTTTTTTTTTATGTTTTAAAATGTAACTTTACGCTTTGTCTTACACTGAACTTTGCAGAGCTTACGCTACACTATTTTTGCAGAGCTTTGGGTGACCTTAAGCTATGAACACAAAACATAAATGTTTTTGCCACTCGACACAGAAGTTTGCAGTTTATTAGAGCGAATTCGCTTAAATAGCGTTGCACCTCGTGGCCCTGCCATAAGAACTTGGCGCTTGCAGTGCCATGCGTGTTTATAGCTGCGTAGGCTGATTATGATGTTCATAGACTCTCTCTTGACTGTCGTTATCTTATTAACAGTCCTTTCCAATTTTTTGAATGCTCTGAAAATAATCACATTTCGATGCTTCTTCTTGGAGTGCTGCCTCTCTGACTGGCGAAGGTTGGCAATCAGCTTTGTATAGGTACTCCTGCTAATTCTGCGCGAGGCGAAAGAGATCCAACTTTAATACCAAGAGATATATGAATTAAAAATAGCTTTTGCTCGCAACTTTATCGACGTGATAGTTTTAAGAAATCCCGCGAGAACCTCCTATTTTTCCGGGATAAAAGGAGCTTGTGTCACTCTCCAAGTCAACTATACCAATGCAAAAAATCATATCAATCCGTTTTACCGTCGCTGCGTGAATGAAGAACAAACCTGAAACAAATGAAAAGTAATTTTTTGTCACTGCAATAATTTTTTACCTTTTCGTTGTTTTTTCGTAAAAAACCCGGTTTTCATTGTAACCATTTATCAATTTTCTTTATAAACAAAATGCTTTGTAGCTCCGGTGTTGAATTGTAAGTAAGTAAATCCCAGTCAATTACGTTAACGAGTGCCGCCGGAGTGAGGACAACACAATAGCGTATCGCGTTACCGGCCGCGTCGTCGCGATGAGAGATTGCTATCCGGGATAGCCGATAGCCTATCCCGCCCCGGACTATCCTAGATGATCACGATGCGCGGACACTCACGCTGAGATCCGTACTACAGTGATCGCTAGAGGTACTTTATCTTAAGGATTAGGACTCAATGAACTTACGGGAATATACCTAATATGCTACTGTATTCTCTATTTTTGACCTTTCCAGTGGCTATGGAAAACAGTGGAAAGTAGCTAACTAAGAAACTTTATACGAGTACATATTTTAGAGAACGTGATGCATATCAATTCACTTTCTGCCATCAAGGTCTTTCCGTAGTTTGGCTTTAAAAAATATTTCATTTACGATCTACATATTTTAAAAAAAAACTCCGGTCAAGAAGAGCTGATGGTCGTTAGGTTAGGTTAGGACCGACGACATCAAACGAGTCGCTAGGAGCCGCTTGATTCAGGTGGCGCAAGACCGAGACCTATGGAAGCCCAGCAAGAGACCTTTTTCCAGCAGTGGACGTCTATCGGTTGACAAAGAAGTAGTTATAAGTAGTTAGTACTTATTACCTATAACATACATATAACAGAATAGGCATTCTAAACGCCCATAATCATTTCTATAAATCAGCATTAAATAGTTAAATACCTTTAGCTAATGAACGAGTGTGCGAAACACTTTCACCGAGCACGCGACCAGACCAAGGTTCGATTCCCGATAACAGCACTCGTAATGAGAGTATACCGGTCATTGAGTTAAATAAGTCGTGGAGGAATAACCTTAGACGTCAAATCAGAAAAAAAATTATTTACATTTTACTAGCTAGCTTTTGGGTTGAGTTCGATTTTTCAAACTCCTAAGTATTTTATTTACCCCCTATTGAATTTTCAATAAATCCTTTCTTAGCGGTTGCCTATTTCATAATAGCTATTTGTATGCCAAACAGCCCGACCCGTCCAGTGGTTTGGGCTGTGCGTTAATAGATCAGTCAGTAAGTCAGTCGCCTTTTCCTTTTATGTTTTTAGATTAATAATTTATTTTAAAACTCTCGTTGTTACATTAAAAGTACCTCTAGAGTGATAATTTGGAAAAAACTAACTCCACGCGGATAGAATCGTGGACAAAGTCTAGCAATATGATAAAAACAGCTATTTTGATAGCAATCAGAATGTATAATAACAAAATGCATGACTGCTCTTCTGTGACACCAGTCAGAATAAGGCTCTTAGGCTGAACATTTTACTGACTCTAGTAATGTGGCAACTCTCCGATAGCAGTTAATTGATTTATTATCGGACTATGATTGTGAGTCTGGAAAGCAATTACATAAATTATACAACCATGTCTAATGTGTCATGAAATAAATAAAATTCACTCAAGCAACTCCGATGTTGATTTACAGTTAGAGTATATTCGATTAGAAATTTTCTACTGTACATTACAGCGACAACTTGCGATCAACATTGTCATCAAGTGAAGGATACTAAATACACGCATTGTAAGGAGAATCCACACTTTGGAGCCCTAATCCCACAGCATTTAGGACACAGTTAATTTTATTATGTTTTAAGGATCTTTATGTATTTTTTTTATAAACATTTTTGATAACAATATCATTTGGTGGAGGTGGTATCAAAAATGGTGAATAAATATATAAAGCATATGTTACCAAAATACAAAAAGTAGAGACATAGATTCATATAGTATACTTTCAATTGTTAATTTGTCTCAATTTCAATATAAGTCAAGTTTGTTTTACCTGTAATAACTATTTACAATCTAAGATTAGTTTCCTTACTGAAAATCGTGATAGTTTTGTCACAACGAAATATTGTTTGTTCAACAGATAGCTTCAATTTCTAAATAATAAACAACAATCGTTTTGTAAACCGATAACAGCCAGTTAATTGACCTATGTTCACAGTAGCCCGTGAATCAGTTGCTGCGAGGGTCGTCTTCGTTGGCCATGGCCAGCGGAGGGTACGGGCTTCGAGGCAGGGCCTCATTACCCGGGCGGGGCGCGGGGAAGAGCGCTTCCCCGGTGTTGATTTTTCAGCCGTCTTGGCAATTAGGCCCATGGCGGCTGAGGCTCCTGTTCCGCTATGGGTAGGGGCCTTGCGGCTGAATGTCAGTCCAGTGGCTCCGCTCGCTGGCGGGCAGGATTGCCGCCGCGAGCGGAGCGGTGTCGGGTTCAGAGGGTGATCCCGCGCTACGGGCGATAGGGTCGCTGCCGTGCGCGGGACCGGTGTCCGGGGGCCCCGCGTCGCAGGCGGGCAAGTCGCCGCCGCGAGCGGAGCGGTGTCGTGTTCGGTGTGGGGCCCCGCGCTACTGACGAAAGGGTCGTCATCGAGCGCGGGACCAGTGTATCGCCAGGGGCCCCGCGTCGCTGGCGGGCAGATAGCCGCCGCGAGCGGGGCGGTGTCAAGTCCGGTGGAGTGCTCCGCGCTACGGGCGATGGTGTCGCCACCGTGCGCGGAGCTGAGGTCAAGTCCGGTGGGTCTCGCGTCGTCGTCGCTGTGGCCGCCTGCGTGCCTCCTCGGTGGTGGCGATCGCAGGAGCTCACGAGGTAGAGGACGCCCGGTCGGTGGTCGGCTGGCTAGCGGTGCGATGCCGTGGAGGTGTTCGTACGGTCCGTTGTCGGCGCTGGCGAACATGCGCCGCGCCAGTGTACGGACGTACTCCTCCACGGTGGGCGTCTTGAGGTCGCGATGGATCACATCGTTCCTCACGTACCTCGGAGCTCCAACGATCAGGCGGAGGCACTTGTTCTGTTGGACCTGTAGGCAGCGCCTCTGGTATGCTGAGCAGAACGCATACCAGGCTGGGGCCGCGTACGTCAGTCTGGAGCGGACATAGGCTCCATAGATGAGGAGCTTGGTCTTCGGTGATAGACTCGAGGTGAGGACTTGGTACAGCATCGACAGTGCCGCCTTAGCCTGACTCACCACGTGGTTGACCATGGGAATCAGGTTCAGGCTGAGGTCGATGCGGCACCCCAAGTAGCACACCGAAGTTTGCCACTCTATGTGCTGCCCTCGGAAGCGGAGCTGACGTAATGGCTTCCGGATGCCGAACAGGATCGCGGCCGTCTTACCACGTTGACGGCCATCCTCCACTTGTCCAGCCACTCCGGAAGCAGGTCCAACAGACGCTGCATCTTGTTGCAGGCGGCGGCTTGGTGGAACGACGACGCGAGATACGCGCTGTCGTCGGCGTAGAGCGACAACAGCACGTCTTCCTCCCCCTCGCGCAGGTGTCCGGCGAGGGTAGGGATGTCGTTGGTGTACAACGCGTACAGGCACGGAGAGAGGCAGCTGCCTTGTGGCACTCCAGCACGAATGGGGCGCGGCTGGGAGTCCGCGCCCTCCACGGAGACGTGGAAGGACCGCCCGTCCAGGAAGGAAGCCACCAGCCGCACGATCGCGGGTGGCAGGTCGGTGGCGAGGAGCTTTGCCAGCAGACCGGTGTGCCACACACGGTCGAAGGCCTTCTCGATGTCGAGAAAGACCCCGACGGTGCAGTAGCCCTTGTTCGCCTTGCTGGCGATGTGGTGAAGTCCTCTCGCCAGCTGGAGCGTCGTGGAGTGGTTACTGCGAAAGCCGTACTGCTCGTCCCGTAAGCGAACGTACGGGGTGAGCCTTCGCAGTAACAGACGCTCAAACAGCTTGGCGATGTGCGGCAGTAGGGTGATCGGGCGGTAGCTCCCTGGTAGGCGGCGGTCCTTGCCCGGTTTGGGGATGGTGATCACCTTCCCCCTCTTCCAGGTCTCCGGGAAGTGTGCGGTGCGGAGTATGAATCAGTTTATAATTATCCAAGGAATATGAACCTAGAGGGCGCTGTTCCAAAATATATCACACTACTGAAGTATTCATTCTTTGTGTTCAAGAAAAATACACTATGATGTAAACTTGGCCTAAAAAGAAAAGATTCATTGTGAAGCTGACGACCGATCTCAGCAAATTCACAGAAAAAGAGTCACCTACTCGTAGCTATGGAGTAGGTTATTTATTTTAGATGTCACACTGATTGATAAAAATTCGTACAAGTGGGCTAATCATGCTAACTCAGAATGAATGGTCACTGGGGCAGACATTTTCTCGACTGCATGTGTATCGACGAACGAGGAATAACCTCTAGCCTGATGATCTGACAGAGGGTATCATATTATTACTATAACAAAATATAGAACTTATAAAATATACTAATGTTATTAAATGAATAAAATGAACGTTTCATTGCACGGTGACATCTGTAGGAACCGCTTAGGAGAATATATTTCCAGCGTACATATCATTAAGCCGGTATAAAACGCATATCACCCGATTTAAGCCAACCCGATTATTCACGTCCTGAACATAATTATCCTATAAAACCAGGTATGCAAATACATACATGTTTTAATTAAATCGCTCATTTACTTATTGGATCCAATTAAGCCTCATGTTTATCATAAAGGTCTTTAAGAGAAAGCAGTCGGAATTTATGTCGAATGCCAATAATTATATGATAGCTGTACATGGCCCGCTCGGTTATTACAGTAAAGTAATGTATGCGCTATAGGACATTTGATAACCAACGTGTTCTGTTATAGTTGAGCCATATTACGATTTACAACCCTGTACATTGCATTGCGTTAGCGCAGATAGTTCATTATTACTTGCAAAATGGGTTGTTATGACAAAGATTGAAAGGAAGTTTATTTGTATTATTATGAAGAGTTATTATATCTATGTAAATAATTTCACGAATTTACTGTAATACTACTATATATTTTATAGCACGGATCTGATTTCCGAACTGATCGTGCATGGTAGAGTCTCGACGTGTCATAAGAGCCACAGGTTGGCCTACATGAAATGAATAATTTTGAATTCGAAAATAATTTTTGCGACTATTGATTGTTTATTTACTTATAAGCTGTAAAATACTAAAATTTTAAACCTGCCTCTGCAACATCTTGATCTCATTGTTTTCACAGTCGAGGGCTTCTAGAAGAAATCTCTTCCTTAGAGATAAGCTGTTTTTGAGCACGTCCTATATATTATGTTTATGTTCTAGTATAAGTTGTGGAATAGAATAAATAAATTAACTGCTAATTCAAATTGCATCGGGCTTATTAAAGACATGCAACCCGAGCAACAGGTTATTACTGAGATCCTTAATTTTATACCCCATATAAAAGGCGTGTATTGAACTACACACATCAAAAGTGTCTAGGGATCAACATATATTTTTGCAATAACTTTTCTCCTGATTGATATTAATTAAAATTTTCTTTAAGGATTCATCAAATAAAGTGTTTTCGTTTGTCACAGTAACGATAAACCAAGTCACCTTTGCATTAATAAAGAAATTTGCCATTTTCCTAATAAAGGGATTTTTGACATTTGAACCACTAACATTAAAGTTCGAAAAAAAGACTGAAATAACAGTTTTCTTTAAAATTTTATTGGGTAACTTAAACAATTAATAATCCGTGTTTCTACCGCGAACACTAACAACACAAGAACATCGGTTTGGCATACTCAAAATGAGTTCATCCAAATCACGCTGTGGAATGGCCGCCCATGTTCGTTGCAACAACAAAAAAAGGTCTTCTTGCCACTGGATACCCTCCATATTCGGCAGAGCTCTTCTCTGTAGCATATCCCATGCATGCTCAATCGGGTTCAAGTCTGGCGACTGAGCAGGCCAGGGCAGGACATTGATGTTAGCTGCGGCGAGAGTCTGTCTTACAACTCTTGCGGTGTGCGGTCGTGCATTATCATGCATTAACTGAAATAAGGGACCGATTTGCACTTGTAGAGGAACGATGACGTCTGATACAATCGTCTCAGCATAAATTTGAGCGTTGAGGTTGCCTCTGATCCAAATCAACTCAGTTCTTCCGCCGATCCAAATACCCGCCCATACCATGATGGTTCCACCACTATAAGGATGGACTTCCTGGCAGGATTTTAATCGCTGATTATGAAATTATGAAATGCACCAAAAAGGATCCATATAAATTTATAAAATCATAAATTTATTACAAAGCCACATCTCAATCTCAAGAAATCCGCATAAAAATGCTTGATCCCTAGACACTTTTGATGTGTGTATAATGCTATTTATATCCGCAGTTGAAAGCAAGCCAAGCGCTATAATGAGCCGGTAATATTAATGAAATGCTCGCATATTAATTATGTTAACAAGATCGGAAAGCGATCGGCTATCGGGCGATCGACTCGTACTAGACACGGGAATTAAATCAATATCTTATCTATTTCGCTACTGCATATGCGGACCTCGTTAGCCCTACCGGAGATGTGGAGTTGGTTTGTTTTTGATTTATGAATCATAAGTGCTTCGTTAAATCTTAAGATTTTCTCGTAAAACATTTAAAGTCCTCTACGTCGTGTGGTTGTCTATCAACATAAAGGTAGAGCGCTTCTGAAAGAAATCTCTATTTAGCTAGAAATAAACTGTATTTGTGCAGGACCTTTATATTTTATGTATACCTATTATATTATAACACTCCAATGCTAACATTAAGTAACTTAAATTAACTAATTTAGCCTACAATTTCGTCCGCGTGCGTGAGAGGAAACCCTTTGTTTATCCGGCATAAAAAGAGTCTTCGCTCAGGCATGCCCTGCCAACATGTTTTACAAACACTGCACTTAAGGTACACCGGACCCTTAACGTAAACTGACTATTTATTTTTAATTTATTTCCCTGTATGCTCCCTGGCCTACAATAAAATGATTTTAATACATTTTTTTAAATTTTCCAGGTCATCAACCATACTGTAAAAGAAAAAAATTCACATCGATTCGTAGGTCTGTTGCGGCGTGATTGAAGGAATAATCGATCACACACAGTTACGCATTATAATAATATATTAGTAGGGCAATCTCTCTTCCTCTTTATTCTGGTGTTTCATTGAGTCTGTTTTTACCGGGGATTAAAGAAGTTTAGATTAGTGATTCATCACAATATTATTATTATTACTGATCCTTTTATCATTCTTCTAGTGGTGGACTGCACTATTCCACCACTTTAACCTTAAATAAAAAAAATACTTTATACTACACCTGCTCGGAAAGTACCTTCTGATTTGTGTCATATCGAGAAAGAGCGAGAAAGAAAATACGTCTTTACGTGGAGACAAATCTGCGGGCTGAAAAAATGTATGAAATTTCATTACTTACGTGCTTTAGCGGGCTGAAAAGTTGTATGAAAATCCATTAGGTACATACGTGGTTGTCTTTTTTTAATTTTTGACAAAATTAGTTCAGTAATACAAATACATAAAAAAATGGTGGTAAGCAGGCTACTTTTAAGGTACGTAGGCTACTTTTAAGGTACGCAGGCTACTTTGGAGGTACGCAGTCTACTTTTAAGGTACGCCAGCTACTTTAGAGGTACGCCGTCTACTTTAGAGGTGCCCCGTCTACTTTAGAGGTACGCAGGCTACTTTGGTGGTACGCAGGCTACTTTTAAGGTACGCCAGCTCGTTTAGAGGTACGTCGTCTACTTTAGAGGTACAAAGGCTACTTTTAAGGTACGCAGGCCACTTTGGAGGTACGCAGGCTACTTTGGTGGTACGCAGACTACCTGCGTACCTCTAAAGTAGTCGGCGTACCTCTAAAGTAGCCGGCGTACCTCGAAAGTAGCTGGCGTACCTTAAAAGTAGCCTGCGTACCTCCAAAGTAGTCAGCGTACTTCTAAAGTAGCCGGCGTACCTCTTAAGTAGCTGGCGTACCTTAAAAGTAGCCTGCGTACCTCCAAAGTAGCCTGCGTACCTTAAAAGTAGCCTGCGTACCTCTAAAGTAGTCGGCGTACCTCTAAAGTAGCCGGCGTACCTCTAAAGTAGCTGTCGTACCTTAAAGGTAGCCTGCGTACCTCTAAAGTAGACGGCGTACCTCTAAAGTAAACTTCAATAATTAAAAATGTGTCTGTTATTTTCCTCGCAGGTGTAGTATAAAGCACTATGTATCACTCGGGAGAAAGTGCGATTCCTTACTCGGGCGTATTGATACACTCGGCTTCGCCTCGTGTCTCAAATGACGTCCTCGTAAGTAATGGGTCACTTTCACCCCTCGTAGAACAATGTACTATTGTTCCTTTTTTATTTATTGAGATTGTTAAAATTGTGTGCAGTAACATTGATTTGAAATTTATACATATAGATAAATAACATTATACTCATAGTCTTCGATATAATATATTCACACTGAACTTGCTTCTTCTAAATATAACTTTCACTCGTCTAATGTAATGATTTTGTATGCATGTTCTGTTAATCTCTGGCCTCGGGAAGGACTTTCCAATTCCTGTATCGTGTAACCACTACAATGCGTGCACCTACAATTCATATAGAAAGTGTTTTGCGATCACACTGCCACCATCGGTAGTCTGAACATGCGCCATTTTGCTTTTTTATAATCTAATTTTATCTTACCTACCGTTAAATATTACAAGATTGGTGTTAATTTAAAATACATTGACTAATGGAGTAGGAATCTTTAGGGAAAGGGAAGAACATTAAATATATTATATGATCGAGTTTTTTAGTAGTACTAGTGATAGTGGTTTGCCCTGAACAAATACTTCGCATCCTAAAAGTTTGTAATTGTAAACGTAAAATTTTGAAATTTTTTTTGCAAGAAAATTAACAAATTATACAACAATTTCACGGAGCGCCCAAAGTAAACAGATCTCGAGTAAACGTCTTAGGCCCGATTTCACCAACGTAAAAAAAGTCTTATCCGAGTGTAAATTTGATATTTTGACAGTATTTTCAATACAAGAACTGTCAGAACACTCAATTTATTCCTAGGATAAACGTCACTCGACGTTGGTGAAATCGACACTTAGGGTCGATTTCACCTACGTAAAATAAGTCTTATCCAAGAGTAAATTTTATATTTTGACAGAGTTTTCAATACAATAACTGTCAAAACGCCCAATTTATCCCTCGGATAAACGTCACTAGACTTTGGTGAAATCGGCACTTAGTAAAATAGAATACATTAACGGAATATAGAGAAAAACCTTGTTAGAGTTGTGCATTCAATACTATCAAGTTTTACGTCAGAAAGTTTGTAATTTTAAACGTAAAGTTTTGGCAGCTTAGAGAATTTTTTTGCAAGGAAATTAACAAGTTACTAAAATAAACGGATCACCCAAAGCTAACAGACCTCGAACAAACGTCCTAGGCCCGGTTGCGTGAGGCGCCGTTATAGTTAAGTAGCGTTAAAGCTAAATGTGACAGCCGAAACACATGTGCTTAAGCTGTCACATTTAAGCTTTAACAATTACTTACTTAATTACTATAACGTAACTATAACGGCGCCTCACGCAACCGGGCCTTAGTAAAATAGAACATTAACGTAAAATAGAAAAGAACCTTGTTTTAGAGTTGTGCATTCAATACTATCAAGTTTTACGACACATAGTTTATGAAGAGCTGTCATTTCTAACGAAGCGCTAATGAACGTTTAAATCTATACTAAGAAGATCCTTCAATAAAGATTACTGACTTTGAGTGCGGCAAAGATAGTTCATGGAAAAGAGACTTGAGGTCTGCAGTTTTCGCGGTGCGCAGTAGAAAGTCGGCGGGCTATCAGATGCGGGAGCCGGCCTGCGGACATCCCACAGTGTGTTCCCCATCTAATGGCTGCGCTTAGTCCTCTTCTATACGTACTCACTGTCTATTATAGTGCTTTATTCGCCAATTCAGGTTCACAAGTCTTCCAAACCGTAAACCCAGTAAGTATGCATGTGGAAAATGTTATGATTTGGATGGCCGCGTGGATTTAGGTTTTCTTAATATATTCTGTCTTCATACCTACAAACCCTACTAACGCTTTCCTTTGATTTTCCAGCCTTGAACGATAGGATGTAAACATAAAAAATGTTCACAGGTGTGTTCACAGGTGATGAGTTTTGATGACAATATCGATATTACTATGTTTGGACAGCTCTTGTATTGAGAAAATTGACTTGTCTTGAGAATTAAGAAAATTGAGAAAATTGACTTGTCTGACTCTGATGTCTCCGGTTTACCTAATGGGGGGTCTGCCCAGTGGGATGCCAGCGACCATCGCTTCTTTGAACTATGCATCTCACCCATTCAGCTTCACCTTCGCGAATGAGGTGTGTCGGTAACTTTTTTCTCTCTCCAACGGATCTCCTCAATTCTTATTTGATCTCAGATCTATGTATATCTATCTCTGAAATCCAAATTAAGATTGAGTTTGACGCCATTGTACAACATTATCCTTACGGCCCAGAAATTCCAATTCCCCGAACGTCTAATGTCTGCTATGTCCAATTCCCTACAAGTCTTATTCCCCGAATGTCCAATTCCCCGAACGTCTAGTCTGCCTTGTAGGTTCAATTCGCTCATAACATTATCATTAAGTACGTATGTATACGTTACGGTGTGGTTGGAAACTTTTACTTAAATAGGTACCGGAAAAATTCCCAGTCGAAATTTTGCAATAATAGTTTAGCTGCACGCTATGATAGTGCAGGCCACATAACAATAGTCGCAAACGAGGTGTGAATGCGTCATAACAAAGGAGTGTGGCAATACAAATCATGCGCGACCCAAGTCTGCAATTCACCATACAAGCTTAAGTAGTTAGGAACTTACAATGGGCTGGGCCTTTTAGCAATTTTAAAATTGCACTATGTATCTTTACAAGCTTTTATTTAGCTTGACCAGTTTATTTATTGGAACGTATTGGAACGTAAGTTCCTTATCGCGCGGTGCGGAAGGGGGCTAGACGGAAAAAATTAAGGAACCGACACTTGACACATTTTTGAAACCGACACTTTTTTGTTGAATGTGAATTTTGCATTGTGTTCGGTATTTTCGCGGTACAACATTGGGTCTCCGTAGCTTAGTGGCTCCGGCAGTCGCTTAACAGTTCAAAGTCGATGGGTCGAATCCCAGCTCGACAGACTGAATTTTCTATTTTCAATATTATTTTAAATAATTTCTACATGTGGAATTTTTCCCTAATTTTTTATAAATAAGCTACTAAAAAAAAGCTTGCATTTAAAAATATTTTTTTTAATTTACACTTGTTTGTTTATGATTTCACAATCGTATTATGTATGTTTGTATCTATGTGACTATTTACGAATTTTCCTCCGTAGTGGAAACTACTATGTCGATTTTGATGAATGAGGTGTCAATTGATTTATTATTATGGCCCAGGTGACATAGACTACATTTTATACAAAAAAAAACAATAATATGACGGGTATTATATCCAATTTTCCTTGATCGGGTTTTTAAACTTTTTGCTTCTTCCTTAGCTCTCTCACTCTCAAAAGGTAAACAAGTGATGTCTCGCAAAAAGGCGTACCTAGGCAAATAAGGCTCTTCCATTGTATGCTTAAATACTTATATCAGACTTACATTTCCTTAGTCCTACTCCTGGGCCGTATCTCCATCTCGCCAATTAACTTTATCATATATGAATTATCTAAGTTACAATTTAAATTGACCGAGTTAGTAGTAAGTAATGCAGAAATAATAATAGTATTCAAACTTACTAAACCGCTAATTTTGATTTCAGTGATAATAGCATTATCGGCTAAGGTCTAGTTTCCGTATTTGGAGCACCTCAATGTTCTAAATATGTAGGTACAATAATAAATAACTTTTCATCTTGGGCAACTAGATATAAAAACGATGCTAGCTACTAAAAAAGCTCTACATAATGCCGAGAATAGAGTGTGTTTACCCGTGATCCTAGGCATTTGGAAAAATATCGTCGTACCTGAGAAGGTGATCCGTGCCAAGGATCGCGACCCTCAGAAATGAGGATGACGAATTAACGAATCAGAGAGAGAGAGAGAGAGAGAAAGAGAAAAAAAAACATAATTTTCGAAAAATAAGTACGCTGTGGGTACACATACCTATTCAGTGTTTTTAAGCTAACAATCTCTAATATATAAAATTCTCATGTCGTGTTTGTTACCAAACTCCACCGAAGCGGCTGGACCGATTTTTATGAAATTTTGTGTGCATATCGGGTACAGGTCTGAGAATCGGCCAACATCTATTTTTCATACCCCTAAATGGCAAGGACGACCCACACCTAAATATTTTTCATGGTTTTCGCCAGGTTCGCCACGAAGTTCGCTGGGTCAGCTAGTTTATTAAAAATACTTAGGAGTTTATGATAGCAATTATTTACTTGCTAGTAGTAACTGTAGTAGTAGTAGTAATAGCTTTATTTAGTAACCTTTGATTAAAGACGTTTCAAATCAAGATGATTTAATTAAATCCCTTTTGAAAATTCGGCTGGAATTGGATGTTTTTTATCCCGGGGGAACAGGGGTTTTCCGGGATAAAAAATATCCTGTATCTGCGTCTTCAACTTAGCTGCATGATTGATGAACCAACCATCAAACATACTCTCGCATTAATAAAATACTATTAATATTATAATAATATTTACATGCATTAGATATTTACAGTATAATCAGGAAGTTTGACATTGATCCGAATAAAATATGACTTCGTTAACAATTCATACATAATCACACATTATGTGTGTGTGTGTGTGTGTGTGTGTGTGTGTGTGTGTGTGTGTGTGTGTGTATGTCCGACTTTGCATTCCAACCTAACTCCGATTCGACGCTAAGAAGTATTTATGGTTTGCGAAAGGTATAGAATAGCATTATGTCTCCCGTGACTTGCAGGCTACTTCTATCTATTAACATAATCTAATGTAGGTGTTACAGAGATATGTTGGCTGTTTAGCAAAATCAAAATATTATGTTGTATTGAAATTATCTATAGACTTTTCATACTCAAGAGTATTTCTGTTGATTGAATACCTAATAGAGTCTGAAAAACAGCTGGACACTCGGCCACTCAGAATGAGAAAGAATTTGCAAGGCGTTGCATATCACTGATGCACAAAATCACTGCTAAGTGCTAACCATCTGGTAACCCTTATAATTAATTGTAAGTGAGAGCGTCCGTTGAGGTTTACTTAATAGCAAACTGAAACGAACTGTAAACTGAAAGCTCGACAGTTCAATCGCCAGCCGTTGCTCTATAGTTGTCGTACCCACATATAAGCTTTTATCTACTCCAACATCGAAAAGTTCCAATTTCGAATTTGAAAGCTGAATCGAAATGAACCCTCTTTCGGTTTTGCTTCTCATTTCGATGCAGCTCGTTGTATGGGAGCTGAATCGAAATGGTTATCTTCTTAAAATAGGATACCTAAAGTTAAGGCTCTGAGTTCTGGCACTTTTGTACCGTTCATACGACAGAGGCGCCACAGGCGGCTGGTGGAGGCCTACGGAGTTACTTTTTGTTGACAGAGGTGCCACAGGCGGCTGGTGGCGGCTTACGGAGTTACTTTTTGTTACTTTATTGAGCCTACGGCGTATTTTGTTGATGATTTTATTTTCCTTGTCGTAGATAAAATCTTGTATGCAACTGAACGTAATTAGTCATTTTAATTCTCGTACTATCCTATTTTGATACTCGGCAAGCCTCGTATCAAAAAACAGCACTCGAATTAAAATGACCCTCATTACGATGCAGTTGCATAAATAGCTATTACGTTTATTTGGAGAGGTGAATATCAGTCTAGTTCAGTATTACTAATATTATAGTCGCTAACTATGGGCCTCATAAGAAGGCTCAGGGTCACCCAGGGAGCGATGGAGAGAGCTATGCTCGGTATATCCCTGCGAGATCAAATCAGAAATGAGGAGATTCGTAGGAGAACTAAAGTCACCGACATAGCTCAGCGTGTCGCGAAACTGAAGTGGAAATGGGCGGGGCACATAGTTCGAAGAGCAGATGGTCGTTGGGGTCCCAAGGTGTTGGAGTGGCGACCCCGCACCGGGAAACGCAGTGTTGGCAGGCCCCCCACCAGGTGGACCGACGACATCAAACGAGTCGCAGGGAGCCGCTGGATTCAAGCGGCACAAGACCGAAGCCTGTGGAAGTCCATGCAGAACACCTTTATCCAGCTGTGGACGTCTATAGGTTGATAAAGAAGAAGAAGAATATTATATTCTTAAAAAAAAAACACTGAAAGAGTATATTCCGACATTTCTTGTATTGGGTCCAATCCTTCACTGCGCTTCAATCAAAGATTCATATGCAATGTATATTTTGGAGACACACACACATACACTAACATACAGCTGACATTGTGAGTCGCATAGTACCAGACGACTGACTCTTATATATCGCACGCGGGCGACTTTGTTATTTTCTGCTTACGTGTCAATTCACTCCCCCACACTTGTATGGACCAAAATATGTCAGACACTGTATAGTAATACTTTCAATTCAATTTTTCATTATGGCGTGTTGCTCCCAGATTGCGCGGTTATCACTTCGCGAATGACGTGTCGGTTGGAGAAGACACGTTTAAAAATCGCCGGTGAGAACTGGGAATAGCATCCTTAAGATTTCAACTTGCTTTTGCAGATCCGATTTAGTACTCGTATTTGACGTTTCAATCAGTCAATTCTATTTTTTTAATAGTTCTTTATAAAAATAGGCAACAGCAATCCATACCTACATCGTTACGTTCCCTTAAATATGGTTGAGCGAAGCAACGGCTGGATCATGCGTCATGCTCGTGAACGGGTGCAGCCGGTGGGAATGGGGCTACTTTCTTTCTGCCCATCTTAATATGTAAGTAGTATGCATTTTTGGAAATTCTCCTCACTGTGGAAACACTGCATACATAGCATAGTATCTATGTATTGTATTGTACTTGTTTTAAAAAGAGCAACCGCCGAGCTTCTTGCTGGTTCTTCTCGGCAGGAAGGGCATTCCGTATCAGTGGTAGAGTCATCGACGATTTAAAAGCCCTTGTAAAAAAGTTTATTTGAATAAAAAATATTTCTATTCTATTCTATTCTATACAGATAATGTATTACTTGTAAATCTACGGAGCGGTATTCCTGTACCAGTGAACTGTGAGGTATAGTCCGATCAACGCGTGTCCGCGCGCGCCGCGCCGTGGGCGTACCGAAGGACAATGTACCGTAATACCACTAGATTCTACAGGGTGATCTTATTTTATCCATCTACATTGTACCGAGATATATCACTTGAGAATCTGTGGAACGGTTCTTACACTAGCGAACTGTGAGGTATATTTCGTTAAAGAACAATGTACCGTAGACATCTTGAGTTTATCTAAGGCAGACATCGATGACCGTAATGAGTACTACTATAATCCAAACAGTGATTTCAATATTTACTTAATTCATTTTATTTTCACATTGTCTCAGATGATAGATCTGAGATCAGATAAGCCGGATTTGTATTTTTATCACCTACCCTAGAACTTCTAAATTAAAGTCTAGTATACTTCTTTTACTAGCTGATGCCCGCGACTTCGTCCGCGTGGATGTAGTTTTTGAAATTCCTCGGGAATTCTTTGATTTTCCGGGATAAAAAGTAACTTTTGTCACTCTCCAGGTCCTCAACTATACCCATGCAAATCACGTCGATCCGTAGCTCTAATGCGGCGTGATTGAAGGACAAACCAAGAAACAAACACACTTTTGCATTTATAATATTAGTATGATGTACATAATTCCTGAACTATGTATTGAAATATGCCTCATGAAGAGCGACTGTTAACATAAATGTACCTAATGCTATCATTTTAATTATGGTATTATAGAGAACAAGGCTAGGCTAGGTAGTTTTTTATTTTGTAAAAGGTTCACTACACATAGGTACATTTTAATTTAATTATTGTGAAGACAGTATATTATTAAATATTTGTACTTTTATACCTACTTGATATCTTCACCCAATACAACTTTTAGGACATCCTGTAGTGCAGTGCAGGTCCATTTCGCGATATATAGGGCAGCGGGTAGCACCTGATTATCTGCATTGTGACTGCGCACGCGCAAGCTCCACGCCTCTGCATACTGTAATAATAATTATCTGCTATACGTAAATATAGGTAGGTACTATTCATCTACTGGAAGTGATAGATTTCTTAGCTGAACGACGACCTCCTTCCGTCCACGTTGGTAACTATCTTATTATCCATTTATATAAAAAAAAATCGAATTCTGTTCGTTGGGATGCGATCATCCTGGATGGATCCCTTGCGAACGGCTGGACCAAAATTTCTTTGTTAACCGACTTTCAAAAAGGAAGAGGTTCTCACTTCAGCCGTTATATGTTTTATATGTTCGTTATAACTAGTACACTTAAATAAGGATTTTATGGAATGAAAATTGGAAATGTTACTTACTCGAAACATTTTCGAACTTTGGAAATACTTTATACTTACTGAGAATCTTTATCAGTTATTTATTCTGATATTACCCATATTATTATTATAGAGGATTTTTCAGTTTGGTGGAAACTGACGCTTATCAAGGGTTATCAGATTTAAATCATCATCATCATCATCATCATCATCTCAGCCTGCGGACGTCCACTGCTGAACATAGGCCTTTCCCAGAGAACGCCACCACACCCGGTCCTCAGCCTTCCTCATCCAGCCACTTTCCGCCACCCGCTTTATATCGTCAGTCCAACGTGCTGGAGGGCGCCCCACACTACGCTTACTTGTTCGCGGTCTCCACTCTAGGACTTTTCGGCCCCAACGGCCATCGCTTCTGCGACAAGCATGGCCTGCCCACTGCCATTTCAGCTTGCTAATGGTTTGAGCTATGTCGGCGACCTTGGTTCTCTTACGGATCTCTTCATTCCAAATCCTGTCCTTAAGAGAAACTCCTAACATAGCCCTCTCCATAGCTCTCTGAGTGACTTTAAATTTGTGGATCAAGCTTTTTGTTAGTGTCCACGTTTCAGCGCCATAAGTGAGGACGGGAAGGACACATTGATTGAAGACTTTCGTCTTCAGGCATTGAGGTATTGACGATGAGAAGACCTGACTTAATTTTCCAAATGCCGCCCAGCCCAGCCGTATCCTTCTGTTGGCTTCTGTGTCGAAATTGTTTCTACCCAATTGTATGGTCTGGCCAAGGTAGTTGTACTCTGAAACAATCTCGATTCCAACATTTTCGACGCTCACGGGTATCGGGACAACATGTTGATTGAACATAACCTTGGTTTTGTCAATGTTTATCCCAAATTTAAATAAATATCTCAATTGCTAATACAATGAAATTATTTCGTTCACAGCGTAAGATATAAAGGATATAGTAGCATTAGTAGCCTGAACCCATTTATAAGTTAACACAATAATAAACGGGCAATTCTCCTAAATGTTGGCTAAGGCATGTCCCAGGCTGGAGAACGTAGGTTAAAACTAACTCAGGCTTATGTAACTTTTTTTGTAGATACTAGATAGTGTCCTCTATATGGTCCATTAAGAAAAAGTAGATAAAAGAGGTGAGATCCAGCTTTAAAAAAAATCTAAACCTCCATTTTCTAACCTCCATGACTGTCCCACTGCTTATGTTGTATGTAACAAACTTATTTATTTAAAAACATAGTCGATTAAAAATTCTCAAAAAAATATATTTCAATAATGAATAATTAATCTTTAAAATAACAACAGTAGCGTGAGGTTACGTCTTAGAATTAGTTTTTTATTAGTATTTAAAGTATGTCCCACGACTTTTTAATCATTACCGTGCTCTTGTGCAAACACTATCGTAACTACCCACATATCCATACAATCCGCATCGTCGTCGCGTCTAACGTACAAAATCAGTTGCCTTGAGCAATTCATGTCGAATGGAGGTGTGTACGTCGTCGGGCCACTGAAATATTTGGCATTCTCCAACGGAAATTTCATTTTGGCAACTTTAATCGCTCATTCATAGGACTCTCACCATACCATAAGTAGTTATCACATTTATATGTTTGTATTTTTTATATATTTCAAATATGTTTTACTTTCTAACAAAGCACATTAAAAAAAATTACTATGTTTACTTATCAAGTAAAAATTTAATTACTAACCAATTCTAATTACCATGATCCTAATTACCATTATTACCAGGGCCATTTTACGTACTATGGTAATTGGGCATTAGCTAGGTAATTAGAGTAATGCTTGAATGTATGGGATCTTCTAAATTTTAACGACCTCCCTGGCCCTCTGGTGAGTACTTTGGTCTTAAAAACTGGATCTTCATGGGTTTGACTCCCGGCTGGGGCAATTTTGGATGTTGTAAAATTGTCTCCAGTCTGGTCTGGCCGAGGCTAGTGACCATCCAATACTCTACCAGCAAAGATGTGCCGTGCCATGTGATTTAGCGTTCTGGTACGTATCAGCGTAGAAACCGGTAAGTTGTTTAAGTTTAATACCAGGTAAGCTCGAAACCATCTTAGACTGCATTCACCACTTACCCCAGATTATCGCAGTCAAGGACCAACTTGTAGTAACATATAAAAAGTTATAAGTAATCTGTGTTGAATGATTATGGCTGTATTTTGATACCGTTTGGGTGTTGGTGATGACAACATCGTTATATTTACCAACAATAAAATTAACTAAACCGAAAAAGATGGGCAAAAAAGGCTCGAATGGTATGCGAAGGTAAAAAATGATCCTATATTATACCGAAAAAGATGGAGAATATAAATCTTAATTCTTTTTATAGCTCAATTGCAATCAAACTCGCAGCATCGCAGCGTTGTATGGCGATTGAAGGCCTTTGGACCAGGTACACCCCAGAACGTGGATCGCAACCCCTTCACCTTAACCAACCGCCGATATCGTGCAACAATCGCTTAGCTTCCACACTCCAGCATTCCGTGGTTTCCACTGCCAGAGGGACAAAAAGGTAGCTGTCCAGAATAGGGGCATCTTTACTCCTTTTTTTAATGCAACGGACTCTGCAGCATCTACCTGTGTTTTCTGGCTGATATGACATGGTGCGAATGTACTCATGCACGTCGCGTCCCTCAGCATGCATTTGCTATTTTGCCATGGGACGAGTGTCAAGCCATCAGGATGCTTGCCATCCATGTGACCCAAACCGGGTGGCTCGAGTACACACTACGCAGGGTACGTTGACCGAGACGAGGGCTGTGCGGACGATATCGTTCAGAGAGTGGTGACGAGAGAATCTGGCCACACAACGACTGCAACTCAATGCGTGGTGGCCGTTGGCTTCCACCATGTAACCGCAGATGCATCGATGGAATCGATGTTGGGACTTCCCAACATGGTTGTAGATATGTAATCTTCGGCACAGCAAAATAGTTTTGCAAGAGCGTAAGCGTAACATGAGCCGAAAGATCTTTCCAATGTTCTTGAATGGCGGAGTGGCCCCCTTGCCTCAATGGCTTCCGGGATAGCAGAAGAAAAGACAGGAGACCCCAAGAGGAAAAAATTGTCAGCGTTAAACTCCTTGAGCCCAGGAACTAGGTCTTCAAAGTGAGGGAACAGAAGACGGGACTCTGGATTACAGGGGAAGAACTCTCACTTAGGCATGTTCACCTTCAACCCCAGCTCCTTCAAGCAATTTATTAAAAGCAGTAGGTCACGTTCCACAACTTCAGGTTTGCCTCCTATAGTACCATCATCGAGTTACCAGATATAAAGGGGGGATTTGAGGTCGTGAAGAACTTTCTGAATGCTGAGGCTGAAGATGAGAGATCTAAACGGATCTCCCTGTTGGACATCAATCTGCGAAAGGATAGAGGTTTGGTTATAGAAGACATTGGAGGGGAATGTTAAAATTGCTGAAGATACACAGTAGGAATCATAGCTTTGCTTCGCTCAGTAGAATGTCCTTTTCCAGTGTATTGAAAGCGTTATGTATGTCAAGCTCCATGATAACACAGTCCTTGTTGCTTGGGTCTATAGCGAACAAATGCGTTGCGTGGATAGCCTAGCTTAGAGTCAAGACCTAACAGGTTCGGTCGCAGGTAAGTTACTATTTCCTCCAAAGGCCCTAGACCCTTTAGAAGATTACCGAATATATAGATCTCATCAACGACACTGGCAATTCTGTATCAAATTTTATATAATAATAATTATTATTAATTATGTTTGGCATGTTATTTGAAGAATATTTTGTGTACATAGAGCTATCTTATGTTAAACTCATAATATAATTAGACGCTTTTTGTAGGTAAGCCTAGGTAGGTCTGATAGGAAAATAACCAAATTTATTGATCTCGTCAGCAAGGCAGACTTTTGTTATGAATCTTTGTACGATTATGATTGGCATGCCGTTTTTACGAGATTTACTTAGACGCTTCTTCTAGGTAACTAATTAACTATAATAATTAATCAATAAATAATCGGAATTGAATCAAGAAAATTTATGAGTGATATTTTTATCTATTTTGTAAATCGTGATTACTAATAAGTACCTAACTACTATTAATAAGTACCTAAGTAGATTTTTTTTATATATAAAGAAATACTAA
The DNA here is from genome assembly GCA_029955525.1 of Oeneis ivallda. Classification (NCBI taxonomy): domain Eukaryota; kingdom Metazoa; phylum Arthropoda; class Insecta; order Lepidoptera; family Nymphalidae; genus Oeneis; species Oeneis ivallda. The sequence continues at coordinate 6,406,142 of JARPMR010000019.1, forward strand.
GATATTTCTTTCAGTTTTACTACTGTATTTTTCCACATTTACAGAGTAAATAGATTTTATTAACAAAAACACTTATGTTTTATTTTACTTTCTCATTCACAAAATTTTAACAAATTACCATATAGCATATTCTAATCACCATATTCCGGAACTCATTACCATGTCACAATTTATCCTTACCATGGACACCATAATTACCAAATACGCTATTTCTCCAAGAAAACTAGGTTCTGGTGGAGGCCTTCCTCATCACTGTGATAAATGAAGGCACCTCTCTGTCAAGGCATACTTAAAAAACCAATAACTCAAAAAAATTTTTTTTATTTTTCGTCGGAAGTTTTAGCCAACAATTAGGAGAACTGCCCAAACATGTTCCGACGTTACAAAACGCGTTGTGAAATTGCGGTGAACTTTAAATTGCTACCATCGTCTAAATATCAGCCGTTTTATATGTTTAACGGCAGGGAACGGTCTATAAACGCGTATGCATGTTCCAAATAAACTGTATGACGTGTTAGGGTATCGAGACATTAGATAGGGTGCTTTATTTTAGAACTGTTTGGCTTTGGCCGTGGCTGCTTACCACCCTACCGTCAAAGACGTGCCGCCAAGCGATTTTGCTATTCGGCAAGACGACGAGTAGCAATAAATCGATAAGGGGTATGGGTTTCATCAAAACAGCTGTCATACCCCATTTCATGCTGGCCCGCTATACCATCTTTGATTCATCGTTACTTTCAATCAGGTGAGAACGCAATTAAGGGCTATCTTATGTTAACACACAAACACTCCAAAAACACTCTACGAACGTTTAACTCCAACACCCGAGCATCTTCAGGAGATGTTGACACCAAAAGATTTTTGCAAGATTTTTTTCTTGTTTAGCGGATTATAGCAAAAGTTTGCTGTCCCTCATGAGTTAAACATATTTAGTTCCTACCTACTATTCTCTTCTTCCATTATAATTTCTGATAATATTTGTCTTCTTGCACACTTACATTTTGATGTCGCACGTTCACGTACGATAAAACAACCTTAAATATATAGTACAGATACAATAACCTAATGTGCAAAAAAAATAAATACAGAATATTACATAATTAAAAAATTTGCAGATCCAACGAGATTATGTTTGGGGAGACCGGCTATTTATTCGCCTTCAAATATAATTCAAAATTCTTTATCAACCGATATATTTACGTCCGTCCACTGCTACACTATAAGGTCTCTTGCATGAACTTCCACAATTTTCTCAGTCTGATGTCGCCGCTCCAGTCTGCACCTAGTTGGGGGTCTGCCAACAATATGCTTTCTGATGCGGGGTTGCAACTCCAGTACCTTGAATAATTTAAACAACAGATTTAAAACTTTAATTCGACCAAATGTGGTAGCGCCTTCAGAGTTCAGTCCCTTGTGTAACCTCACATGTCCACTTACTTATCTTAAACCGTCACGACGTACCTGATCTGAGGCGATTACTTTCACGTCATTTTTATGACCACATTCGCACATTCTTGCACAACAAAGCCATATTTAAGGATATTAACCGCCAATATTTGAAGTTGTTCTAAAAATTACTATATTGCCCTTTTTCCCCATCATCATCGTCATCATTGTCATTTCAACCAACGAACATCCACTGCTGGATATAGATCTCTTTAAAGGTTGAAAACATGGTTGGTATGAGCCATGTACACGTGGTACCAACTACAGCTTTGCGACTCTGATTTCGGTAGCTCTAGTTTTCCTACGGACCTTCTCATGTCTGATTTGGTCCCGCAGATACTCTGAGCTTTCTCCATCACCCGCTGAATAACTTTGAGATTCTTATGTCGAAGGCCACAGTAAGCGACCGTTTTTCGGACTCATCACTTCATCGTCACATTAAAATTTTTCTTATAGTTTTAGGAAATACATAACTATAGTAATAAAGTGTAATCTAAAAAATTAAAAATAGGTACTAAAAGCGCGCCAAAACCAAATTAGTCTTTAGATAAAAAGCGTGGATCATGACTCGCTCAGCAATTCATGATACGGTAATAAAGAATAACAGCTGTAGTGTAAACGTACACAATATAATATTATTGTTATTTATTTGTGCAACCGCCGAGTTTCTTGTTAGTTCTTGTCACTTGGAACAGCATTCCGAACCAGTGGTAGATTCACTTGACGATTCAAAAGCACTTCGTAAAAGTTTATTTGAATTAAAAAAATTATTATCTAAGTATTTAAAAGGAAAAGGTGACTGACTGACTGACTGATATATCAACGCACAATTTAAACCACTGGACGGATCGGGTTAAAATTTGGCATCGCACAATTTAAACCACTGGACGGATCGGGTTGAAATTTGGCATACAGATAGCTATTATGACGTAGACATCTGCTAAGAAAGGACTTTTGAAAATGAAACCTCTAATGGTGTAAAATAGGGGTTTGAAAAATCGAACTTAACGTAAGCGAAGCTGCGGGCAAAAGCTAGTATTCTATATAGGTATGTCTGCTGCACAATAACGAAGAAGTTAAATTGAGCAATAGTCGGCACTGCGATTGCAACAAGCCTTTAACGTGCATTTCAAATAAAAACGGTGCAACAATAAGCCCTTGTAGCAATATATCCACGTATCTTAATGGCTCACGACGCGCTGGACTTATGGCGTATACGGATAACATTTTTGCACGTTTCACACACGATTTTGACTGGCGTTAGGCAATGGCTATTTATGTGTAGGCTGCATTCCAGTTATAGCACTACTAGCTTTGGCCCGCGACTTCGTCTGTGTGGATTTAGGGTTTATAATAGCCCCTGGGTCTCAACCAAACGGAACAAATATGTAACTCTAGATCAGAGTAGATCAGGTGGACCGACGACATCAAACGAGTCGCAGGGAGCCGCTGGATTCAAGCGGCGCAAGACCGAAGCCTGTGGAAGTCCATGCAGGAGACCTTTGTCCAGCAGTGGACGTCTATAGGTTAATAAAGAAGAAAGAAGAAGATCAGAGAGAATCACTCAAAGGATTCAGCCGCGGCTCCCGGTCTTGATGCTGTCTCCCTGAATACGGGGCCAATGTGTCGGCACACATTGTATCCTACATTATAGGGCCATTTGTCCCCGTACCCAGAGAACCAGCGTCAACCCTAATGGGTCTCTTACCTCATTATCTCGACTAATCCATACTGGTTCGATGGGCGTAGGAACATCAATGGTGGCAAGAGCTTTTTATTCTAAATTTAAGAGAGTCATATCGCAATAGATCCCTAATATCCTCACTTTTGAATGAAACTAACGAAAGTAATTTCAAAAGGGAAGCCTGTACTTAAACTGTTGCGCACGCATTCGACGTTACTGTCGCTTGCGCATACGCACCACAATAATACATATCATTTTCACTCATTAACCAGGCCGATATTTGCATATTAACATGAGCTTGCTAATTAAAATAGAAGCCTGGCTCCTATGTCACAGCAATTTTATTGCGCTATATGTTCGTTACAAGAAATAGGCGAACTCAGGACTATGAATATATTAATTTAAATATACGCTACTTTATATTTGAGCGCGGTCTCGCCATATGCTATATATTTAGGAGTATTTAGTGTAATGGCTTAATTGACCAAGTTGCCTCGGACGTTAATTAAGCACAGTTAAATGAGAACTTATTTTAATTTATGGTTGCAATTTATAACTTATAAATACTAAGATCTAAGTTCTACCCGAACTAAGAGCTCGCATCTTGGAAGTAAAGTAGGTACCTACCACCTAGAAGTAGTTATCATCATCATTGTTATCATCATCATGTCATCCCATTACCGGCCACTACTGGCAAAGGTCTCCTTTCAAATGAGAAGAGTTTTAAGTCATAGTCCACCACGCTGGTCAAGTGCGGATGACATACATTCAGACTTAAAAAAACAGACGAAGTCTTGATCAATATAGGCTGGCACCGCTATATTCATTTATTTCATATCATCATCATTATCATCAGCAGCATCAGCAGCAACTTCATACATCTTTGAGAACCTTTTGGAAAACTCTAAGGTGTGCAGGTTTCCTAGCCATGTCTTTTTCACATTTACAGATATATTAATTGCTTTAACGCAAACTAAAGTCTGAACTCAAAACTCAGAGGAGAGTGCCCGGGATCGAGCCCGCGATTGCCCGAATAAGAGACCACAGTCCTAACCACTTGGCTATCACTGTTCCGTATCATCTACCAAATGACACGGGGTCCTCGGGACCTGCAAAGCCATATCATAGGTGAAAAAGATAAGGATATTTACCATAAAAGGTAATTGCGGACTAACATTATAAAATAGAAGTAAGGATTTTAGTGAAAAATCTCCACAAATTAAATTCCGTTACCAGACACAGGATATTGTGCAATATGCATAAATAATATTTCTCTCGTTGATTCCGCCCGAAGCCAAGAGTTACGTTGTCAGTAATCGCGAGTAGGAAGTGTAGTGTGTGATAGTGTATAGTGTATACTATCACACTTTATTATTCTTGTATCTTTACTATTTATCGTGCCACTAGCGTTAAAACTATGGTTGTATTGGCCAGTAAAATTTTATAGGATTATGATATAATATTATTGGGAGATAATTCACAAATGAAATATAGATCAAATCTTGGGGTGTCATTTTTATTTATCCTTACTAATATTATAAATGCGAAAGTGTGTTTGTTTGTTGATTTGTTGGTTTGTCCATCAATCACACCGCAACAGGGCTACGGATCGACGTGATTTTTTGCATGGGTATAGTTGAGGACCTGGAGAGTGACATAGGCTACTTTTTTTTCCGGAAAATCAAGGAGTTCCCGTGGGATTTTAAAAACTAAATCCACGCGGACGAAGTCGCGGGCATCAGCTAGTAATATAATAAGTTTAAAATAAGAAGAAGGTGCTTTATATATTTTATTATGATGACGCTATTTTTTTTTACATGTATTCACAAAAATATTTAAGTACAACAATTGATTTTGTTATTCACTCTATTCTTATTTAAAACTTACTTAACTTGTAAAAATAGTTATTTGTGTTATATGGGGCCAAAGGAATTTTTTGTTCCCTGAGGGCGTTATTTTGAATTCAGAGCTAAGCGAAGGATTCTATAGTAGATTCCCGAGCGCAGCGAGGGATTCTAAAGTAGAATCCTGAGCGTAGCGAGGAATTCAATATACACCGCCCGAGAACAAAAATTTTTGGCCCCGAATGACACATACTATTTTTCATCATTACCTATGAGAAAAAGCTAAGAGTACCTACTAGGTATGTATAGAATATAGACATTACCAATACGTATATTGAAACTTGAAAGTTTAAATAAAACACAAATAATTTTTTATGAAATAATTAAATTTTATTAGTTTTTATGTTGGAAGTATGGGCGTATATTATCTAATCGACAAATTTGATCACGTGACTTATCGAAGACATCAGCTTCTCAAACATTTATAAATTTCGACACATTTTTGAATTCTCTCTTCTGATTGGTCCGCGTTAGTGCTTTAGTATGCTAAAGCACGAACGCGGACCAATCAGAAGAGAGAAATGAAAAGTCCCATGGGATTAAAATTAAATTTTGTTCCCGCTATCCTCTGAAGCCAATATTCGTTTTTCGAATAGGTATGATGAAAAACTTATTTTTGTACTTTGTAGTTTGGTTATCTACAAAAGCGTGTTTTTTTAGTTTTTTCAAACTATTATTTATTTTAATATTGCTGATTGTAGCTTATCTACTTATGTGGATATAACGTGGATATAACGTCACCATACAATATTCAGTCTGTGGGCCTGTATCGCTGAAGACTTGAAGAGCAGCTATTGAATTAACCAAAAATAATTGCAACAGTGCAATTATTTTTGCATTACCTTTGTCGTTCTTGCTGCGTCATTACACTTTAACCAAGCGAGAGAGTACCAGCCAATCAGAGGTGATTGAGACCGTCACCTTGTAGCAATCATTTTTTAGACAATCCCACACCTGATTCCTATTAAGAATTATAATAGCATCTAAGATTTCCTTGAAATTTCCCCATAGCTATCAATTAATAGCCTATTGAGCCAGGCAGGGCATAAATACCGAACATACATAACATAAACAGCTATATGCAAAAAGGTTGCACTGCAACGTGTCCATTAATTCATTCACGCTAGTTCACGTAACGGCCGATTGTCCGGAGGGCGCCACTGCACATTAAGCTGCGCCCGCGCATTCATTCAGGGATGTCGACGATGAAAATCCTCCACATCGTAGAATATTCTCCTCAGTTACCCTAGCATGTGATGGTTGGCCTAATGGTTGTGACTGCGGTCTCCTATCCGAGGAGTCACGAGTTAAATTCCGGGCACGCACCTCAGACGAGAGTTATGTTCTTTTAAGTCCGAGAGTTCTCTATAATGTGCTCAAAGTTGTGTGAAGTGGGCTATGGCCTATAAAATATATCTGAGAAGAGACCTGCGCTCAGTAGTGAGCCGTTAATGCCTTTCTTATGATGATAAGATGAGCGTTGACAGCTTACTAATTCATTCCCTACCGTTTATGGGCGAGACATGGTATGGTAATCAAGAACAAAATGTACGAAGTTTTAACAACTTCGCTTCGCACGCTCAGGCGCAGGCGGAACGTGACACTTTTTCGTGCGTGCAGCCGGTGTTCATCGATTTATAAGACGTTATCACGTCAAAATATCCTAATGATTGACGTTTGAAAAAGTCTTAAAAAAAATTGGTACGTAATTATATTGTTACTTTTGAAAATGTATTTTGAAAAATTTAAAAAAAATATTTGAATCCAGCTTATATTACGCATCTGGCAACCCTAAGGTCTCGGCTGGCACACATTCTCCCTTTACATTATTAGCAATTCTGATACGCGAAAGCGATACTATTACAGTAGGTAATGTTAAGAAAACTTTAAGATTAAGCTCGCAGTAACTTAAAAAGTTACTGAGGTAAGTTGCTACATTTGCTACATCGGTACATAAATAAATAAAATTGAAGGGTCTCTCTGATATTTCGAAATAACTAAACTCTGAACTCTAATAAACACTTATGATAATTTGAACAGTAACCCAAACACAAAATATGTTGACAATTTTTTAGTCTGTACGAGCTTACCTTCGTAACAGCTAAATCGATTTTGACGAGACTTTCACGTTGGGAATGGCAGTTGTAATAAGCATTAGGTAATAGACGGAGCGAAGTATAGTCTCCGAATTTACTTGCATTTTGCACTTTGTAGGTGCAACGTCAGTTATTCTGCAATAATAGACGCAATTTCTTGATAATTACTAAATAGGTATATTTTATAATTACGTTATTACATTAAACTATACCAACCTATAGAAAAAAATTAAATATTTACACTAAATTATAATATTTAAACACTTTATTTAAATGACAGTCTACGAACTTTGCTCCTACCTACTCATTAGCCTAAACTACATTAGCTAAATGTAGTTAGGGTTAAAAAATGTTTAAATCTTCTACAAGCTTAATTTTAATCCCCGCGAACAAAGTCGAGAGCATCAGCTAGTTGGCAATACAATCCATGTCCTTGCCAACAAAATGAGCTAATAATTTAACTGCTTGCATAATAAGTATATCCGGCTTTGAGTAATAAACCAGCAATGGAGAGGAATTGACGCCTAATTTATTTGCAAAAAAGTCTGTCAATTACGGTGGGGGGCGAGGTAGCACACATGAAAACTTGCTTACTACAGTTGCATTTTTCCATCACGTCGCTATGCACGCACACAATATAATTAGCAAACACTACCTTAAAGTATATGCACACTATCACATTCACACACAGGGACGCTCTATCATTACATGAAACAATCGCATCATTTATGTAAGCATTTTAGGGATTTGACACTATCGATTATCGACTTTCGATAAGTTTTTCTAGTAATTATTTACAACAGAGTTACTTTATTCGAGAGTAAATTTTTTTGTTCGAGATCTTTAACATGGTAGGTATATAGAAGCGCTAGGAAACGAGGTTCTTGCCGTTATTTTAGTCATAATATGCCTTTGCTATTAGATTGACCCTTTGTAGGCTTTTAGTACTTGCGTAAAGATACAGCTGGAAACTTTGGACTATATTACTACTAAAGCGATCTAGCTTATTTCGAAAAATAACAAAATTACTTTTTTATATATTTGGAAGAAAAAGATACTGCGTCGGATTGTCGGATTTTCGTTTTCCTATGACATTATTTTTCTAAGATACTATGTTGACCTTCTCTACATGTTTATATTATATTTTTTTTATTCATATTTTTCAACGTACTCAAAAATGCTGTAAATACTAAGACACCATCTATTTTTCAATATTATACAGATACTTCAAAAAAGTTATCAATACTTTTTAGCAGTGCAGTGCACTTAGGTGTACCTACTGTAAGGACTTAGGATTATCTGATTATTAACAGATTTTGTAGATACCAAGGTATTTACTCCGTCACTATACTCTCAATCTCATGCTGAAAGCATGCTGTAGGTACCACAGTATATCACCTTAGAGCAGCTGTTTAGTTATGATTTAAGGTTATAAGCCACCAGGGAGTGCTGTACTTTGTCATAGATTTTTAATAATATTGTTTATTAAGTTGAGAGACATTTAATTTTTATTTGAATACGTAGTGGGTATTAATATTGAACACATTGATTTTTTAAGTAATCTTGTTTAAATAAACATACAGCATTTTTAATGAAACATCATTTGTTTTATTTATGTTTAAAGCGAAATTTACGATGTATCTATTTCTAAAAAGTATATTAAGTACAAACTGTTAGGACTACATCATGTTTCCTTAAAAATAAATACAGCATAATTAGCATTTCAGAGTTTAGAGTTATTTCGTGGTTTCATATGTATCAAATACCAAGTTACAGCAACATTGCTTCTTGAAATTGAAAAACTATTAGTCGAAATTGATATAAAACTAATGTATAAAACTAAAGTAATTCTACTTTAGAATTATATAATTAGTATCATCTGATGTGTTACATTAAAAAATATGCTTTTTGAAAAAAATCTGCTCCTGATAGCTTATTATGAGCTGTTATGATTTTTTAAAACGTTATTGGCTCTGGTTTAAAGTTCACTTTTTCGATTTACAAGATCGTTTTCCAGCGTTGAATAATATTCTCTCAGTCCAGTATGGAGGAAACATAAAAAGGAAAAACTGAACCCTAAAAAAAAATTTATTTAAAGTTATGATTGGTAAGTTAAAACTTGTACCTACATAATTTACTTGGAAGGCTTATTTTTTTCATCTACTTCATCTGAACGAAGTGTATATTTGTTTGTAATGCTAGGCTGCCGCCATGGCTATAGTGGCCACCCCATCTGTAATAAAACACCGCCAAGCTATTTAGCTTTCCGGTAAACCTAGCGGGATGAATAAGAAGTATGGGTACTTTAATTCAATTGCCAAGTTTTAATGAACCAAATATGTATAGAATTTAAATATTTTTTTTCGTCAATGAACCATTAGTAAGACGATAAAAATATCTCGGTATAAATAATTTATACAATCCCCCCACCAATATCGACATATGAAATCTTGCTGTCCAGCCCTAATTTTATTGCGGTGTGGCCGACTTCATAAAATTAAAGTCCTAATTTTCGAGTAAGAAAGACTTACGTAGAACTTATCATTATTATTAAACAATTTTTTAGTCTCGTTTTCATTATTTTTTGTATTATATTTGTAAAAATCCTTTCTTAGCGGATGCCTACGTCATAGTAGATATGCGTTGATAAATCAGTGAGTCAGTCACCTTTTCATTTTATATATTTAGAAAATCATATCACACTGGCTATATGGAAATATATACCTATAAATTTTGAAATAGTTGAGTAAAAAAACTAATTTTATGAATTCGCTGAGTTTATGGAGCTCTAGCTGCATCAATGCATTTTAAACAATAGTGGGAGAGTACCAGCCAATCAGACACCATTGCGATCGTTATAATAATGCAATCATTTTAACCGACTTCAAAAAAGGAGGAGGTTCTCAATTTGAATTTTTTGTATATTTGTTACCCAATTATTCCGCCAAATAATGAATGGAATTTGATAATTTTTTTTTTGTTTAGTAGGGCATACTTCAGAGGTGGTTCCCATATAAATTTTTGTTGATATAATGTTAGATGTTACTCCATAACTACGTCAAATCTGAACCGATTTCATTTTTTTTTTAAAGAAAGCATAATAAGGTTGGGCCTATTTAAAAGGTGAAGAGAAGATGATTCATATCTTCGGTGATGGAGGAAGGAACTCAATGATTAAGAGCAAATTGCTCGCGATCAGAGATATACACAAAAAAGCTTAAAATAATAATGTAAAAAAAATATCTTTAAAAAACCGACTTCATACGCCGATCGGGCAAAGTTGGGCTAGCGTCGCGCATTAGTTTCATCATTTATATTTAGGCCCGCCCGACTTCAACATACATGTACAAATTAAAATTGTTTTATACTTTGTAGTGGCGTTTAAAGTCGGTTTTATAGAAAGAATTTTTTATCATTATTTGATAATCCCACAGACGATCAAAGTTCGTATTTATATATCTAGTCATATTTTACTTAGAGCTTATAAATTAGTCGTTCACCCCTTCCTATTCTATCGTGATTTTAATTCTATGGGATCAATTTATAATGCAGTTCAAGATAAAGGTCTCTAAACGAATAGTAAGTAGGAAGATTAATTTTCAATATTTTCCCCAAATTATTTCATGTACGATTAAGTAGCAACATTTTCAGATCGACAGTTTTCTTAAGTTTTCTGCATAAGTATTGCATTATTTGGATAAAATAATACATCAGAAGTAAATAAATGTTATCCTTTCGTAAACTGGATGTTTTAAATATTTTTTTAGAAGAAAATACTCTCATATTCGGCATTTATAGCGGAGCTCATTCCCCGCTAACCATACGTAGTTGACAGGCGCGTGACTCGAGTCAAACAGTTTTATATAACGAGTAGGACCACTGCTCATACCCAACTTACAGAGGGGTACGCGCGTCAATTCTTCTCCTGTGTTGGTTTATTACTCAAAGATATCCGGTGTCGATAGCTCGATATACGATGTAGTTTCTATGCCTTTTGCTTGTATTGGTGACACATACATACCTGCTCTAGTACTGCTGGTAGGTACAGACCATAAGTGGAACTCGAATGGTCCGTTTTATCACACTGATATTATTATAGATAGTGCTTTAATAGAATGCTAGAATTACGAACCGATAAACTGTTATTGGCCACATAAAATCGGTTGACGTAATAAGCCGTGAGTTTCATATATTTGCCTGACAAATCGGCCATTTTGTGCGGATTATTGCACCGCATTTCATTTGCATATGCGATTTTGTATCGACGATTGAGTGTGTTGTTCAATGTTATGTTATACTTACATGCTGCTTTCATTTATCTAGTAGGTACGAGTAGGTATGAACCTATCTACGGCTTATGTTAAATACATGATCTATGTTTAGATTAGAATAGAATAGAATAGAAATGTTTTTTATTCAAATAAACGTTTTTACAAGTGCTTTTGAATCGTTGATGAGTTTACCACTGGTTCGGAATGCCCTTCCTGCCGAGAAGAACCAGCAAGAAACTCGGCGGTTGCTCTTTACAAAACAAGTCTACAAATTCAATAGATACTATGCTATGTATGCAGTGTTTCCACAATGAGTTCCACAAAAGCATACCTACCTAATTATATCTAATTGAACACGTTAAGACGGGCAGACAGAAAGCAGCCCCATTCCAGCTGGTGGCAACCGTTCACGAGCATGACGCATGATCCAGCCATTGCTTCGCTCCACCATATTTGAGGGAACGTAACAACCCGCATCAATTCACACGACACCACCACAGAAATTTTTAGAGAGCGTGACATGCTTAGGCTTATGTTGAGTTCATAACAACAATCCTTCTTTTTAACCTGCTTCAAAAAAGGAGGAGGATATCAATTCGTCGCAATCTTTTTTTAATGTAGGTATGTTCACCGATTATTCGAAGACGCCTCAACCGATTTGGAAAATTATTTTTTTTTGTTTGAAAGGGTATATATACTCCCCATGTGGTCCCATATAAATTTTACCGAAATCGGTCGAGCAGTTTTTAAAATATCAACAATAAGTTATATACTTTATATATATACAAGCTGATGCCCGCGACTTTGTCCGCGTGGATTTAGTTTTTAAAGTCCCTCGGGAACTCCTTGATTTTCCGGGATAAAAAGTAGCCTAGATGTTGACCCGAGTAATAAGCTACCACGGTATAAAATTTTGTAGAAATCTGTGCGGTAGTTTTTACGTGAAAGAAGGACAAACAAACAGACAAACAGACAAAAATTAAATAAAAATCTGTTATGGGCTCAGTATCGATAGTAAAGCATCCCCCAATTAAAATTTTCAAAATATATTAAATGTACAGAAATCTTCCAGTTACAGTTTTATTATATGTACCTATATCTTAAATATATATAAAATAAAGTGGTGTTAGTTACAATATTTATAACTCAAGAACGGATGAACCGATTTGGCTGAAAATTGGTGGAGAGGTAGCTTAGAACCAGGAGACGGACATAGGATACTTTTTATCCCGTTCGACCGCGTTTCCGTCAAGTCACTGTAAAACGTGGTATAACAAAAACGCATCTGACGGAATAACAAAACGCAAATGACAGTGGAATAACAAAACGTAAATGACAGCTAAACGTAATTTTGTCTTTGGTTAAGTATGGTAAAAAATTTGACAATTATAAAAAGTGTTATAATAAAGCATATATAAAAGAAAGTGGTGTTAGTTACACTATTTATAACTCAAGAACGGATGAACCGATTTGGCTGAAAATTGGTGGAGAGGTAGCTTAGAACCAGGAGACGGACATAGGATACTTTTTATCTTTTTATCCCGTTCGACCGCGTTTCCGTCAAGTCACTATAAAACTTGGTATAACAAAAACGCATCTGACGGAATAACAAAACGCAAATGACAGTGGAATAACAGCTAAAATGACAGCTAAACGTAATTTTGTCTTTGGTTAAGTATCGTAAAAAAATTTGACAACTATAAAAAGTGTTATAACTGTTATAATAAAGCATTACTGATATTATAAATGCGAAAGTGTGTTTGTTTGTTGGTTTGTCCTTCAATCACGTCGCAACAGAACACCGGATTGATGCGATTTTTTGCATGGGTATAGTAATGGATGTAGTAGTGGTTCCTCAGACCGGGAGAGCTACTTTTATCTCGGATAATGAGAGTTCCCGCGGGATTTTTAAAAACTAAATCCATGCGGACGAAGTCGCGGGCATCAGCTAGTAGATATATAGATAGGGGCGCAGGAGTTTGAAGTCGGTTTTTTAAAAAGATTTTTTTATATTAAATTATTCTTGTTCTTATAAATATATAAAAGGAAAAGGTAACTGACTGACTGACGACGTACAGCTCAAATCATTGGTCGGATCGGGCTTCAAGGCATAGGTTGTCAGCTTACCTAGCTATTATGATGTAGGCATCCGCAAAAAATGGATTTTTGAAAATTCAACCCCTAAGGGGTAAAATAGGGTTTGAAAGATCGAACATAACGTACGAAGCCACGGGCAAAAGCTAGTTAATATTATAAATGCGAAAACGTCTTAGTTTGTCCTTACATCATGCCGGAACAAAGCTACTGATTCACGTTTTTTCAAGAGTAGGTATAATTTAGGATATGGAGTAACGGAACGGAACGGAAAAACAAAGAGTTAGATGACCTACCTGGCGCAATGGTGAGTGCCGTGGTCTTAAAGTAGGAAGGTCTCAGGTTCAACTCCCGGCGGGGATAATTTAGAATTTTGGCGTTGGTGGACTTGATATCTTTTTTCCCGAAATAATCATAACTGCATGCCAACGTCCGCGTGGAGCAAAAAAAATCTAGTAAATCGAGCAAAGAAACTTCAGCCTTCCAAATACCTTTAAGGCAAACTAAAACAAAAACTAGGCTAGAGTAATTTAGAATAAAAATTATCCAGCTTTGATTAATGTTCCAAATTCCCATGAGTGTCGCTCAAAGCTCTAAACTTGCGTTTTTAACTGAGCTAGCCCGCGTTACCTTTAAGGCACTTAAAAACTAGGCTAGAGGAATCTATATAAATAAAAATGAATGTTGGTAAGCGCATAACTCGAGAATGGATGGACCAATTCGGTTAATTTATTTTTTTGTATGTTCCTTAAGGACCACGGAAGGTTTTCATATTCAAAAAAAAAATTAATTTTTACTTTTAACTTTTGACAGAACGAAGTCTATTCGGGCAGCTAGTTTAGAATAAAAATTATCCAGCTTTGATTAATGTTCCAAATTCCCATGAGTGTCGCTCAAAGCTCTAAACTTGCGTTTTTAACTGAGCTAGCCCGCGTTACCTTTAAGGCACTTAAAAACTAGGCTAGAGGAATTTAGAATAAAAATTATCCAGCTTTGATTAATGTTCCAAATTCCCATGAGTGTCGCTCAAAGCTCTAAACTTGCCTTTTTAATTCTGAGCTAGTCGCGCTTTAGCTAACGAACGATAGAGTATCGCATGTTACAGATGCATGTATCTACATTGTATCGGCAGTTTAATGCTAATAGATGCATCGGGCGCATGGGAACCTGCGTAGATATTATAATAGTGATGCTAAATTGATTCTGTATTCTGGCATGGATGAAAAACGGAATATATCGGTTGTATCTCTTCTATTGCGCATGCGCCGATTTGTACACAATGGGCCGTAAACCATTGCTTAAATATTAAATATACAAATATTTGTACATACATTAGATAAGTTTTCAGCTAATTCCGAAATATATGCTGGAGATACACAAGCTATTAGCCCATCTTCACATGGGGGGACCAAAACAAAATTAGTTTTAAACGCCCACGCAATATGATAGATTTTCAGATCAGAGGTGAGTTTCACACGGAGCAAAACGTATCGAAAACTAATTTCACCGGAGACGCAACAAGGAAGTTTTACGATTTCAGCAATCTATGTTTGTATGTTTATGTATTTCCAATTATATATTTATTTCCACCGTAGCCCCTACACTACTGGGCTGATTTTGATGAACTAGGTGTCAATCGATTTGGTATAATGCTCCGGAATTCTCCGAATGAACAATATCAATATAACGGACGTTACATCAAATTTTCCGTGATCGGGTAATTTTTGAACTTTTTTCTTGTCATTTGATAACATCAGACAAACATTTTCCCTTATAATTTAGACCGCTATCATCGTAGACTGCATCTTCACTTACCATCAGGTGAGATTGCAGTCAAGGGCTATCTTCTCATGAATCCTATCCTACTAACATTATAAATGCAAAGGTTTGTGAGGATGGATGTATGGATGGATGGATGGATGGATGGATGGATGGATGGATGGATAAGGGATGGATGTTTGTTACTGTTTAACGCCACAACGAATGAACCGATTTGGCTGAAATTTGTAATGGAGATACCTCATACCCAGGATTAACACAAAGGCTACTTTTTATCCCAGATTTTAAAAAGGAAGTTAAGGAGTTCCCGTGGTAATTAAAAAACATTAATCTAAGCGGAGGAAATCACGGGCATCATCTAGTATTGATATAAATTATTAATATAAGTAATTACTATTATTATTCATTAATTCGAAAAAGTGTTTGTTGATTTGTCCTTCAATCACGCTGCAACACAGCAACGCGGACTGACGTGACTTTCTTCATAGGTCTAGTTGAGGATAGGGAGTGACATAGGCTACTTTTTATTCCGGAAAACCTAAGAGTTCCCGAGGGATGTTATTAAACTTTATCCACCCGGATGAAGTCGCCGGCATCATCAGCTAGTAATATATTCTCGTAAGAACTGGCTGCAGAACTGTCAGGTGTAAAGCTATAAATACCGAAAGTGCCGTTGCATCCAATAGTTTAAATCAATCTAAATCACACTTCGCTGCCCGCACCAGGAAGCTGGAAGTCCGTTATCAGATAACAGTGTCTCGATCAGCGACATTCGCGGGTGTCTCATTAATATTTCACGTTTTCAGCTCGCATTAAAATACGCGACATTGAATATTGGCTACCACAGAGTATCTGTATTTACTTATTTGCCATCAGTTGAGATCGCATCTAATCAATCGCGAATCTTCATACTATTAATTATCTTCTTCTTCTTCTTCTTCTTCAACCTATAGACGTCCACTGCTGGACAAAGGTCTCCTGCATGGACTTCCACAGGCTTCGGTCTTGCGCCGCTTGAATCCAGCGGCTCCCTGCGACTCGTTTGATGTCGTCGGTCCACCTGGTGGGGGGCCTGCTTATTAATTATCTTAGCTAGCATTTCTAGCTTCAATAGCCTAATGATTAAGGACTGAAACTGAATAGTCGAGAATTCACTATTGTCGTACACTCCTACCACTTCACACACCTTTGAAAACATTATGGAAAACTTTAAAGTAGCTATACCTACAAGTTTCCTCACGATGTTTTCTTCACCGTTAAAGCACGTTTGGTATATTTAATTACTTAAATCCCACAGCACAGTCCTAACCTAGCTTAGCCTAATCCTAGGCTATTTATTCCCACTTTTTAGGGTCTGTTTCACAACCTTCAAGTAAACTTTAACCGACAAATAAAATTGACAAAATTGACGTTTTGACAGTTTTTGTATGGGCAAACTGTCAAAACGTCTTTATTTGTCTGTTAAAGTTTATCTACGGTGGTAAAGTGAAGGTGGTGAAACAGGCCCTTAATATCCTATTTCTTAATTAAACCAAATACCCCTTTTGCAATCATCTTCAAACAGACTTCAAAAAAGGAGGAGGTTCTCAATTCGTCGGAATCTTTTTTTATGTATGTTCACCGATTACTCGAAGACGCCTGAACCGATTTGAAAAATTCTTTCTTTCCATTTAAATTCTATCGAAATCGGTCGAGCGGTTTTATAAAAATTAACAATAAATCATATACTTTGTAGAGGCGCGGGTGTTTGAAGTCTGTTTTTTAAAAAAAATTTTTTACATTAAATTATATTGTTAATGTATTGCGTCAAGTAAGTCCCGGGTTTTACCACTATTATCTACTCGTTTTTTTCTATTTCAGTATCGTAATTCTCATTACACTAGCGGCACGCTATGATGGCCGGTTTGACACATTACAATAGTGATGTGGAATGTCAATTTATTCTCGAACACAAAACAATTAAGTTTTGTTTTTGTACCTGATTAAATAGGTTTAATAAAACAAAAATGTATATGTTTATTTAATTTATTTGAACGAACTGAATATTTGAATGAAAATGAATATACATACTTTATATGCACACAAGAAACATATGAATACAAAAGATACCAAAAAAGGTGCCACAAAAGGCCATAATTAATCAGATTCGTCCATACTACTATTTTCACTGTCGTCACTGCTATCATCACCTACATTAATAATTATATGTTCGTTTTCTATAATATTATCTATTTTCACATCTCTTTCATAATCTTCCCTTATTAATTTAACAGTTCTATTCACAACCTTTTCCCAGTCTCCTTTAGTCACATGTTCACAAGCTTCTTCTAATAATTTTAGCATTTTTTTTGTGGTAAATGGGGGTTCTGTATTGTGTCTTGCAGCATATCCCTTAATTTGAGCCCACACCAACTCAATCGCATTATACTCACAATGGTAAGGCGGTAACCGTATAACTCTGTGCCCATGTTCTAATGCTATTTCGTCAATGACGTATCGGATCTTGGTTGGTTTGTTTTCTTTTAAAAGACGTACTAATTCCGCTTTTAACATATTCATGTTTGCATCTACGCCATTTTTACGAAGCCATGCGACGATATCAGCTTTCTTTTGGGATTGGGCAGGTGGCTTGTCAATTTGCATCGAGTGGTATGGGGCGTTGTCCATAATTATAATAGATGGTTCAGGGAGGCTACACAACATTGAGGTAAACCATTCAGTAAACTTTTCTCCATTCATGTCTTCATGATAGTCTCCAGTGGTTTTTGACGCAAAAGCCATGAGAGAACCTTCTACAAACCCGTTGATGGTTCCGGCGTGACAAATTATAAGTCGCGATCCTTTTCCTACAGGAACTTTGGAAGTAGATGCTGCTGTGTCATCGTTCCAAGAACGGCCTACAGTATGGTTAGCATTAAGCCATGTTTCATCCAAGAACACAACATTTTGCCAATTTTTGATTTCTTTCACTTGCCGTAAAAAAGTATACCTTGCCATCGCTATATCAAATCTTTCCATCAATATTTTGCGTTTGTTACATTTTTTGTATCGAAATCCAATGGTCTTCAAAATCTTCGTTAAAGAACTTTCCCCACCGAAGAATAATCCAGCTTCCTTCAGTGAATGCACCAACTTTTTTCTTGTTGGATACTCCTTCTGTAAATAGTAGCCGTAAACATGTCTTCGGATAGCATCGGCATCAAAGCTATCGATGCCTACGACTGGTTTTGCTCGTTTTCTCTTTTTTGGTGTGTGAAGTTTATTTTCTTCTGTGCCAGTCTCGCCATATTTTTTTTTAGTTATCCGTCTAACAGTTCGTTGTCCAATATTAAGCGCATCAGCTACGCGTTCAACCACTGACGTTATAGGTAAAATTGGCCCTCCATTTTGAGCTTCACGATCGAAATAGTTACGAAGGCGTATTACGAACTCACGTGTCTGACTATTTAGAACAGTTCTCTGCGTACGTTCGGTCATATCGACGAAATCCACAACAAAGGGCTTGAACAGAGTCCAAATTAACGAGCAAGGGTCAACAGTAATGCAGTATCAATATTTGAAATCCAAAGCCAGGTCAAAACTATATCACAATCGCATTGCACTGACAGTTTATACTTTTCGAAGCAACGTCAATTCGAAACTGCTTTGTTTTGCATTGAGCATTGACGCGAGTTTGCCGGAGGTAGTAGTTGTGCTAGCCAGCGATCCTATGTGACGATCGTATTAGATTCCATTTTTAAAAATTTTCAATTTAGAAAACCAAATGCCGAGTTGTGGTATATATCATATAAAAATAAAAATTTTACCTTTTGTATGAAACAGCTGATATTTTTTTGCGATTTCAGAGGTTTGTCCACATAGTGAAAATTGTTCATATTCACAAGTACATTCACCCCTTAAATGGTGCAAACTGATTTTTCTACACTTGTATACATTTTAGAAATCAATTTAATAAATAAATTTTGAGTCCTAAACCTAAAACTACATTCGATAAAATTTATGAATCTCTGCACATCACTATCGTCAATAAAGTAATACAATTATTTCCTTCAAAGTCGTTATCAATTAATACGGAACTTCATGAGCGGACAAACGTCAAACCGGCCATCATAGCGTGCCGCTAGTGTAGTATACCTACCTACCTAATGAGAGGCGGACGGCGATCAAACCACCTAACGAATCGAAACAACCGCCAAGGATATAATAAAAACTATCCGCTTTTTGT
Source organism: Oeneis ivallda (assembly GCA_029955525.1). Lineage (NCBI taxonomy): Eukaryota > Metazoa > Arthropoda > Insecta > Lepidoptera > Nymphalidae > Oeneis > Oeneis ivallda. The sequence goes on from JARPMR010000019.1 coordinate 6,425,641, forward strand.
TATTAATTGTGTAGAATAATGTTACAGTTAAAAACATTTGCAAGTACTCTATAATATTTGTTGTTATTGTCAACAACATTGTCGACCGCAGTTCAAAATTTGAATAGCTTCAAAAACCAAAATTATTCATCTCATCAACTTGCGGTTCTTATGAGAAATCACAATTCTGCCTTCCTTCCTACAAAGAATTATTTATTTATGGAAAAGCTATACTTATCACATCTACGTTAGATACACCAGATAGTAAGTACTTACACCCTATTTATTTTATTCTTCCTACTTGAACCAATGTCCCATAGAAGCATTAATTTTCTTCTATTCCAACTAAAAGCACCTGATCTAAATCAACGTTGCAAGTATATATTTTATCTTCTGGAGGCATCTGGACTCCAGGCGGTGTATTATTCCTCCTTAAAAGACAATAATTCACGCATTCAAATTGCATGCCTCCATTTTTTATATCGCGTGTGTTTTGCGCCTTTTTCGGGTGCGGGCGCGTCCTTAATAAAATTAAGCTTGGAATATATAGAGCTATACTATAATAGAGATGGCAAAATTTAATAACAATCTGACCAAAAATAATATGAGATATGAAATTTACAAGACCGTAAAATATTATTATGAAAAAACCTATATGTAAAAATATATTAGTGAAACTGAACGTGACTAATATTCTCCTCTCCCCTCCAAATAAATGTTAAGCTTGTGTTAGGAGTGGGTACTACAATGATGTTCTTAAGTGGCGATGATGATGATTTAAGTGACAATGATGTGAATAAGTGGGTTTCAGTTTTCAATCCGCACAAGGCTTCAAATAAACAGGGAAGTTCTTAGGAAAAAAATCTTCTTACGAATCTATCTTCTAACTTTTAAGGGATATACCTAAGAAGGAAAATATATAATCTATTAAGACCTTGATAAACAATAGGACAATTTGCTACAAGTAGGTAGGTAATAAATAAATAATTTATTTTTATTGTAATGTAATGGTATTATAATATAATTAGTTGAAAATTGTCGAGTATATTAAGTTTACAAATAGGTGTTAGTTAAGTATAAGATTTAGATTAATAGACACTATACACTATCGCATTGGGTTAACCTGTAAGGATAGTGTATTTAAAGGTGAATAAATAAATAAATAAAAGCTGTAAAAGATGTATTGTGTCATTTTACACGATAGGTAATAATAAGTTTATTCGTTTTTTTTACGCGTAGGTACACATACTAATAAACCGCGCTGCGGTGACATCGATGTGTTTTAGGTTTGTTTTAGTTTTAATTTTAGAAGTAATTTGATATTAATTGTTTTAACTTTAAATCTTACTTCAGTTCTATCAATCAATCTCTCGCTCGTACTAATAAAACTTGGAATGGGAGAAACAATTTTCCTAATTATTCACATTTCTTAATCGGAGATCTATTACTGTGTCACCTAAAATCTAAATCAAACCCTTTTAAGCACCTAACATAAATCCAAGCTTAATTAGGTCTAAAATTAGCATAGACGCCTTCCAAAAGCCACTTAGACTTAGCAGAAAGCGCCACAAGGAGTTTTAGATACGACGAATACGACACGGCACCGATTCTTTGACGACACGACATAATATTAGTGTAATTTCGTTTTACGTAGGGAAAACCAAAAATTGCCAACATAGCTCAGCGAGTTGCGAAGCTGAAGTGGAAATGGGCAGAGCACATTCTGAAGAAAAGATCGTTGGTCGTTGGGGTCTCAAGGTGCGGGAGTGGCGACCCTGCGCCGGGAAACGCAGTGTTGGCAGACCCCCACTAGGTGAGCCGACGACATCAGACGAGTCACAGAGAGCTGCTGGATAATCACCTGTGGAAGTCCATGCAAGAGACCTTTGTTCAACAGTGATAAAGAAGAAGAAGTATCGGTTGATAAAGAAGAACGTAAACTTGAAAGTTACACTAGACCCAAAGAACGTGTTACGCAGAGATATTTAAATCGGTCGCTGTAAATGACACTTTAGTGACAATGAAATATACAATCGCATCATTTACGCCCGCTCTAGCAGTTGCCAGGTCTGTAGTAACGCGACCATAAATTCCGGGATTCGTTTCTTGTCTTGCCTTCCCAATGTTGATTTAACGCGGTTTTAGTCTTATTGATTCTTTACGCGGGTATTGTCTATGCGCACGCAACGCTTAATTAATACACAAGCTTTTTGTGCTACCCTGATGTATGTTTATTGTTTGTGTTGACTTTTCGGCGGTAATTTAATTATATTATTATACCTAGAGGATTTCGTGGATTTGGTTGTGTATTTAAGTATGGGTTTTATAAATGATTTGTATAAAATAATTATTATAAGTGGTAACTGACTACCTACTTAAAATAAAATAGTGGTACGTAAAGGTAAGAGTTCATAGCGCAGACAGCAACTTACTCCAAAAAGCTTACCTTAAAAAGTAAAAATAAAGGTTAGGTACATGCACGTCTAGTGGCTATAGAATTCGCACCACGAGAAAATTTTGTCTACCTATCCATTTACTCGCTAATCTTTAAGAGATATCACGAGAAAATGGGTATTACAGATTACTATTAGGTCTAGTTTTACAGCAATTTCTATATGCAGTTGTGTTGTCCAAACTATCGCCTTTAACACGTAACTTAACGATGAGTTATTCGTTTGGGCTCTAGTTCCCAACAAAATTTGCAGAATATGCAAAATTTTTCCAGCCCGTTTACGCGCCCCATACAAACAACTATGCTTCGGCTGTTCGTTGGAAGTTTCGCTAATAAATCGGATGTAGCGCGGAAATTCCTCCGACTCGATAATATTTCGCATAGTTTTGTATTTTAATGGCTTAAGATCTCCGGCGAGCTGGCCGTACATTCTGTGCTGAGTTTAGCAAGTAAGGGGGATAAAAAGAGATTCCTTCCATCTTTTCTTTAGGACCAGTTTCACCATCGCATCGAGTAACGTTTAACCGAGGAACAAAAGATGTTTTGATAGTTTTTGTATTGAAAATCACTCAAGACGTCGCGTCGGCTCGCTCGTATTTATACGTCTGGTAAACGGTCTTCTTCTTATTCTTCTTTGTCAACCGATAGACGTCCACGGCTGGACAAAGGTCTCTTGTTTGGACTTCCATAGGCTTCGGTATTGCGCCGCCTGAATCCAGCGGCTCCCTGCGCTGCGATTCGTTTAATGTCGTTTAATGTCGTTGGGCCACCCAGTGGGGGTCTGCTAAAATATTTTGCCCATGACTTCATCAATGTAGAGTAATCTTTTAAAATGCCTCTTAAATCCCTTGTTTTTCTGGGAGAAAATATAGCCTGTCACTCTCCAGGTAGCGTACTCAACTATACCCATGCAAAGAATCACGTCCGTTGCTTCGTTGTATGATGGAAGGAAAAACCAAAATCTCTTTCGCATTTATAATATTAAGTACCTAAGAATATTTGTCCACAAATAAGCATATAACTGTGATGTCAACTGTGACCTGATAAGTGCGGACTATTCAGAAAGATGTCACGTGTACACGCGTGTATACACGTGTAAAGTTGAGTTAACTTTGTAAGGTTTCCGAAAAGTCGCGTCGCTTCGCCTCAACTCTTCCGCAATGTGTCTTAAGCCACCTACTTAAGTATATCCCATTCGCGAACACTCTATTGAATGCAAGGCTACAACCCACGTGATCTCAACTTTAATGCCCCTATATCAGCCGGTATAAATCTGCTTGAAGCGAACTTAATATAAATTGTAATCAGATCGGTTCAACAGGTGAAATCTCATTAACATGGGTACTGTTGGTATTACTTTAACCAAGGAGTTGAGTAACTGTGTTATTATGAAAGACTAGCTGTTGCCTGTGATTTCGTCCGCGTTTTTAAACACGCTTTACAATAATTTAATATTAAAAATTCTTTTTAAAAAACTGACTTCAAACGACCGCGCCACAACAAAGTATATAAACTATCCTTACTTCCTTACTAATATTATAAATGCGAAAGTGTGTTTGTTTTTTGGTTTGTTGGTTTGTTGGTTTGTCCTTTAATCACGCCGCAATAGGGCTACGGATCGACGTGATTTTTTGCATGAGTATAGTTGAGGACCTGGACAGTGACATAGGCTACTTTTATCCCGGAAAATCAAAGAGTTCCCGAGGGATTTTAAAAACTAAATCCACGCGGACGAAGTCGCGGGCATCAGCTAGTTGTTGATATTTTGAAAACCGCTTAACCGATTTCGATAAAATTTCAATGGGACCACCTGGGAAGTAAACCCTTTGAAGCAAAAAAGAATTTTCCAAATTGGTTCAGGCGTCTTCGAGTAACATACATAAAAAAAGTCCAACGAATTGAGAACCTCCTCCTTTTTTGAAGTCGGTTAGACTTTGGCCTCTTTTTCGGGGATCCGGAGTTCGATCCCAACTGACTCTCAGTGTATGTGACTCTCAGTGATATTAAGAAAATAAAATAATGTCACTTGCTTTACCGGCGAAGGAAAACATCGTAAGGAAACCTGCATCAAAAAAGTTATAATGAAGAACTCTGAAGGCACTCCTTGAGAATTCTTGAAGTTATTATAAAGTTATTATGAAAACCTCCCTATCGCAGTGGTGAGCGCTTTGTTCTTATTTGACTGGGTTCGATTCCCGGCGGGGGCAATTTGAGAATTTATAATTTCTGAATTGTCTCTGGTCTAGTCTGTTGGCCGTGGCTAGTTATCACTCTACCGTCAAAGACGTGCCACCAAGCGATTAAGCGTTCCGGCACGATGGCGTGTGGAAACAGATTATGGGTATGGGTTGGATTACACTGCCTTACCCCTATAAAGCTAGCCCGCTACCATCTCAGACTGCATCGTCACTTACCATCAGGTGAGATCGCAGTCAAGGATTATTTTGTCATCGAATAATAAAAATAAACTTCATAAGTTCTGTTAAAATAACATGAATAAGACCTTCATGCTTTCTTATCTTTTCTTACCTATACATAATAAAACCATTTTTCTTTCATTTAACTTTTTCCGACATGTTTATAACTTCATTTCCACAGATATCCAGGTCCACAGAAGCCGGCGCGACATGTCACTTGAATGGAAGCCCGTATTCCTAGATACTATTTACATATTTAATGACGTAAAATGTCGAGTATCCGCTTAATGAGATACACTATCGGGTTGAATAAACGCGCAGCATCATAAAGCTACTCTTTTGATGAGAAGAAGAAAAAGGGAAGTTCCTAGAAGCATACCAGACCACTGGGTCAAAAATCTTGGAGGTAGCGTGATTCGTTATTTCTTCTCAATTATTAGACAAAAATCATGAATTGATTAGGGGTAAATAGGAAGATATTTATATAAAACAAAGGTTCATAAAAGAGAGAATGTTATACACTAGAGGAGTTTTCTTTAGAGAAGAGATTTCTTCACGAAAACTTGATTGAGGTCTGAATATTTCTTCTTTATATTAATTATTCTCATTCAAACCTATCCTAATTTTCATTAAACTTCCATAGAAAAATCTTTTAAATTTCAAATTTTGCTGTTGCCAATAAAAGTAAAAATTAATGATCAAAATCAAACACATGTATCCGTCATCCGTGTGAAAATTTTCCGGGACACAAATCCCAGATTTTTTTTTAAATTCAAAAAAAAAAATTCAAAATTATTTATTTCATGTAGGCCAACCTGTGGCTCTTATGACACGTCAAGATTCTACCACCGGTTCGGAAAGCGGATTCTGCTGAGAAGAGCCGGCAAGAAACTCAGCAGTTGCTCTTTTCAAAATAATCATTTTACAATATTAATAAGTAGCTATTACATTGTAATAAGTTTTTATACTATCTTGTGGGCAGCTGGATGGCAAGCTGATTTAACCCGTGCATCTTTGTTAGAATAGAATATGACATTTCCACAAAACGTACTACAATTCAATTCATGTCAAAGACGGGCAGACAGAAAGTAGCCCCATTCCCGCCGGCGGCACCCGTTCACGAGCATGACGCATGATCCAGCCATTGCTTCGCTCGACCATATTTGAGGGAACGTAACAACCCGCACCACACGACACCACCACAGAAATGTTTAAAGAGAGCGTGACATACTTAGTCTACCCGTATCAAAGCATCGAATTGAATAATATTATTCAAACACTAATTTTAAGATCCCATGCAACTTTGTCATTAAGAAAGTCACTAACTTTGTAATAAGCGCGACTCAGTAAGTGAGTTTTTACGCATTGTTTAAATTTGTGCAGTGGCAAATCTAGCAATTCCTTCGGAATCATATTATATAAGCGTACGCTCAACCCCACAAAGGATTTTTGCACTTTGCGCAGGCGACATGATGGAATTTCTAGTTTATGACGATTAGTTTAGTTTTATGACGATTTCTAATGAGTCGATTGTGTGTATTGCCTCTTTGTTTATGCAGATGAATATTTTGTCTCACAAAGACTATATTATTATAAATGTACTGTGAAGCTACCTTAAGAATACCAATCTCTTTAAACTTTTCACGAAGAGATACGCGCGAACCGAGTTTATAGATAAATCGAATGGCTCTTTTCTGTAATATAAAAATAGTTTCAATATGAGCTGCTCCGCCCCACAATAAGATTGCATAGGACATTACACTATGGAAGTAGGCAAAATAGACCAGCCTAGCCGTGTCTACATCGGTAAACTGTCTGATTTTTCTGACAGCATAGGCAGCTGAGCTGAGTTTACCCGCTAATGTCTCTATGTGAGCGTCCCACTGAAGCTTACTATCCAAGGTCACCCCCAGAAAAACTGTGGAGTTCTCAATTATAAGGTTTTCCCCGTTTATTTTTATTGTTTTGTCAATTGTCTTAACATTTGGTACAATAAATTCTAAACACTTAGTTTTTTTAGCGTTCAAGAGCAAATTATTAACAGTAAACCAACGCGATATCTGAGATAAGGTATTGTTCACATCGTCAAAATTTACTTTGTTTCTGTCAGTTTTGAATATTAGAGATGTATCATCTGCAAACAACACAATATTGCAAGCATCGCGGACATGATATGGTAAGTCATTAATATACACCAAAAATAGAAAAGGACCCAGGATAGAGCCCTGTGGGACACCCAACAGAGTAGATGAACCCCGCGACTTCACGTCACCTACGCATACACTTTGTGTTCGATCACTAAGGTAAGAGGCAATGAGATCAAGTGCAACGCTTCTTATGCCATAATGACTAAGTTTGAGTAAAAGAGTTTGGTGATCAACGCAATCAAACGCCTTAGATAGGTCACAAAAAACCCCAATAGCATTCTGCGAACGCTTCCAGGCATCGAAAATATGCTCAAGTAGCTTTGCACCAGCATCAGTCGTGCTTCGACCCTTCGTGAAGCCGTACTGTTCGGGGTGTAGCAAGTTATTAACATTAAAATGCTTCATTAGTTGATCAAGTATAATGTTTTCAAATATCTTACTAAGTGTTGGAAGGATTGATACAGGTCTGTAATTATTGAGGTCAGTTCTGTTGCCTGATTTAAACAGGGGGATGAGTTTGCTATGTTTCATCAAATTTGGAAAGATACCCATAGCAACACATTCATTAAAAATTACGGCTAAATAAGGAGCAATGTCATTTATTATGTCAGATATAATTTTTACAGACATACCCCATAAATCACCAGTTTTTTTCATTTTCAACATCTTAAAATTTTTTATTACCTCAGCTGCAGTGATAAATTTGAATTCAAATAAAACATTGCACTCATTGACGTTGCCTCTCAATAAACTCTGAGCTGCAGTAGGTGAGGAATTCAGAGAGTCAGTCAGCAGAACAGGAATGTTCTGAAAAAAATTCTCGAAAGTATTTGCAACCTCCACGTCAGAAGTTATTTTATCATTATTAACAATAATTTCAAAGTTAACATCACGTGATTTACTTTTACCCGTTTCTTCATTAACTATATTTCACGTGGTTTTTATTTTATTATCGGATTTCGCGATTCTCTCTTTAATATGTATTGCTTTTGCGTGAATGCATACGTTTTTAAATATCTTAGAGTATGTTTTCACGCTTTCAAGAAAACTTGAAGACGGCTTCAATTGTTTTTCTTCATATAACTCATACAGTCTATCTCTACTTTTGTAAATACCTACGGTAGCCCACTCACTGAATTTTAATTTATCATTTACATTTATTTGTTTAAAATTAAATATTTTATTAAATTCAGTGTCTATTGTCTTGAAGAGACCAGTAAAAAGTTTATCTGGGTTACAATTTACATACCTAAGAGTTCGAAGTTTGTCAGAAATGTGACATTTAAACCGCGCCAATTTACTTTCTGTTATTGGTCTACACTTAACAATTCTTTTGTCGTTGCTTACATTGTTTGAAATTGTAATTTGTTGCCCGCAGTGATCTGACCTCAAATTGTTAATTATTGATTTATCCGTAACGATATCACTGCTGCAAAAAATGTTATCCAAACAAGTGGCCGAAACTTCTGTGATCCTAGTTGGTTCACAAAAAGCGTTATTTAGATTAAAACATTTAAATAAGTTTAGTAAACTGACAGTGATCGAGTTCTCCACTAGAATATTTACATTGAAATCACCGCAGACTATAACCTTTTTTGTGGACACACACAATCGCTTCAGTACGTCCTCCATTATATCTTCAAATTGTTTATAATCACCTGAGGGGGGCCGGTACACACAGACTATAATAAAACGCTCCAGCTCCACACAAGAAAGTTCAATAGTGCGTTCAACAGAGAGGCCAGCTATATCCTTACGTTCTTTACTAATTAAACTTTCATGTACCATAATTAAAGATCCGCCATGGATTGCAGACCTTCTAGTGAACGCACTTGACAGTTTAAAATTTTTTATTAACACTGGTAACTGTTGACTAACAAGCCAGTGTTCGGTGAAACATAAAACATGTGTATCACATTTTTCTAGAAATAGTTCAATTTCCAGTTCTTTGCCAGTGAGGCTCTGTATATTTTGATGTACAATGTTCAATTCACAGGGCCTCTCTGTTGTCTTATTATCTAGTTTAAACAAGCAATAGGTTTGCTATTACTTGGGTCAACAATAGTAATATTATTAGTACTTAAAGTACTGTTTGTATATGAGTCAAAAGACTTTGTTACAACACTTGTAACTGAATCATGTATATTATATGCTAATAGAGAAGCTATGAGCAGCTTGCATCTTTTCGGAAGATACATACTCTCACTGGTCAATGTAAACTTAGATGTAAATTTATTTATGTCAAAATAAAAAATAGTATCGCTATGATGGTATGTCAAGTTGTATATATAATATATAGATTAGCGCTTGACTGCAATCTCACCCGATGGTAAGTGAAGATGCAGCCTAAGATGGAGCGCGCTTGCCTAGAAGATGCCTATTCACTCTTGATTTAAAGGTACCCAAGTTAAAGTCAGTTGGAAAAACGTAAGCCGGAAGGGCATTCCAAATTTTAGTAACAGCTTTCTGTAGCAGCACTATCTATGCCTTCCCTTACACGTGTTGCTTAATCTGCAGTCTCGTTTACGTCTCCAGTGCGAGACGTGAATTTAGGTGAAGTGGAGGTAAAATAATGGATGGAATTGTTTGATTTCGTTAAAAACTGCGATTTAGTGAAGTCACTGTTTTTATAGGACTTGAAAGAGGATATACTCACAATCCTCTTTAAATTAATAATCTGTCTCTTTAATGTTTTAATAAACTAGATTCAGTTATGAACTAGGTTTAGATTCAGTAAAGTTGAATCATCAAGTGAACCTATCACTGGTGTCAATCATTTTGTAAAATTTTATTTGAATAAAAATCTTTTCTTAAAAGTATTTATGAAAATAAATCACTGTCGTCGTCTCAACCGATAGACATTCTTCTATTCGATACAGGTCTCCTGCAAAGATCGCTACAGAACACGATCTTTTGCCGCTAGTACCCAACATTTCCCAGCGACTCACTAGAGGTCGTCTGTTTACCTAGTAAAGGGTTACAATGCTGCATTTCCGGGTGCCATTCGACCACCTTGGAACCCTAATGTCTATCGGTTCCATAGCTATAACTAAGAGACTAAGGGCCTGTTTCACCACCTTGTGATAAGTGTCGGATAGCCAAACCATAAATATTGTCACTTTCTTACTTTATGTCAAGTGACAAAGACAAAATATCCGAATAAGCTATCCGACACTTTTCAGAAGGTGGTGAAAAAGGCCCTTTAAGTCCAATTTAGACAGTGCCTCGTTCATCATTCATTTTTGCGAATATTTTTTGCGAAAATGAACCCTAAGGTCATTTGCCCTAAGGGCGAATTTAGACGGTTCATTTTAGCAAAAATGTTCGCAAAAAAAAAAGGTAACGTCTAATTTGGCCCTAAAGCCCAATTTAGTCGGTGCCTCGTCCATCGTTCACTTTTGCGAAGACTTGATTTTTGATCTAATTTTCAAGGCTTCATCGAAGAGTCATTGAAAATGAACCATCTAAATTCGCCCTTAGGGCCTTAGGGTGAATTATCGCAAAATATTTTCGCAAAAATGAACGATGAACCGTCTAAATTGGGTTTAACAAGCCTTATCACACAAATCACACATTCCAGCACATAACAGTATTGAGTATAACGCACCAAATATATTCCTTGCAATTGGCTATTCACTTGCGCACACGCATGGCACCGTAATGAGGGCGGTGCGGATCGCGGGATTGTCATTTGTGCTCTATTGTTCACTCCACAGAGTGCGGCCGTATATGGCCGCGTAACCGCGCATGCGTTCTCTGCATTTGGACGTGTCTAAATAGGCGTAGATCTATGTGCGCAGCTTCGCTTGAAACTAACGCCAATATAACTTGAGCCTATCTAATTCCTACAATTTTTCGTCGAGTTTTAGCTAATGTAAAATCACATTTGCGACATGTTCATCGACTAATTGTCAACGTTATCTTTAGCCTGTCAAATCTATTAAAATAATTAAAGGTAATTAAGCATCGCATTCTGTGGCGATTCTTTCAAAATACAGGAGCAATGGACGGATGGATTATTGCTTGAGATGATGATGACTATGGTGCAGTATAATGTAAATTGTAGATGTTGAAGCATAAGCAGGTTAAATTATTAACCAATATGGAAAGCCTCTTTTTTGCTTCGGTTTCGGTTTTTCACTCCAAAGAAGATCTCCAAAAAGCAAGAGATATTTAAAAAAAAAAAGAGCTATGAGAAAACTTTGAACCCAATTAGATGGATAAGTAAAAATCCACGCGTATTATACCTATTGTACGTCACATCGACATTAAATAAAATCTCTTTCGCCAAAGACTTACAAGAAAATATTCTCAGTTTCGTACGATCCCGATATTCTTATAGTTTCGTACGATCTTCCCTACTTCCCTTTTATAGGTATTTTAAAACGATCTTCGTGCGCAGCGTTCATTAAGAAGCGTTACAACGTTTGCAGGAAAACGACAGGATAAATTGTCGCTAGTGGAGATTTTCCTAAATTTTAAAGGATCTACATTTTCTGGTCGTTTGCACAGATTGTTACGTATGGAGTAACATTGTCAAAGTTACAGTTTTCTTCTCGGTTGTTGACTTAATTAGTAAGTTGGATATGTGAATGGCAGCGCAATGCATTCTTTAACGTACCGAGCCTAGTTAAAGTTACGTGAATCTAGGAACATCGTTATGGTTAAAATACGGTTGTCGTTCGATTGCAGCGATTGTGACGTCTCTTTGTATACCTACCTATTCTGTTTTCTTGTTCACGATAATTACAATTTATGGGGGCTTTGTAAATGGCATTTTTTAAGCTATTGCATAGCTTTTATCGCGGGCTTTGAACTAAGACAAACAGTTTGAGCGCGGCGACCGAATCAAGAAATTCCGTAACGAAAATAAACCTAACACCGTCGTTCAGTAAGCGTTCAACATTTTAGAGGTTCGCAAGTGGCTCTGTTTGGCGCAGTGGGCGAGCGACCGCTTTCTTTACCGTATGGTGTATGATGTCGCAGGTTCGAATCTCACTCGCGGAGTATTGACAGTGCGCTTTTCTTGTTTGTTTGTTTTTAAAAAAAATATTCCATAAATAATATAATTGCATAAGTTGATAAAAAATTCTATGCAATAGCTTTACCGCGGCAGTCCCCGAGTGCCACTTAATTTTTTTTATTTGTTTCTTCTTTTTAGAAAACCGATGATTTCAAGAGTTGCAGGGAGCCGCAGGATGCTGGCGGCGCAAGACCGAGACCTGTGGAAATCCATACTAGAGACCTTTGTCCAGGCGTGGACGTCCATCGGTTGATAAAGATGACGAAATTGGTATATAACAGATGGATACATAACTTCGTCAAAAGTTAGTTAGGTATGTCTCCGTTTCGCTCGGCGTGTTCGTCACTCGGACGCAAATTGCTTTAGCGATCTCCGTCACCCGCGCCGGGGATCCGTGGAGGCGGGAACTGTTCCAATTGAAATTACATTTTTCTCATAAATATATTATGAAATCAGCATGAAGTTAATGTGAGCTCTCAAGATTATATATTATAATTGCAGTCAAATCCTTACTAATATTTAGTTCCGACTGAACCTACGGCTACGGCTTTGGCCACCTTCGGCCAAAAATACTACCTTTGGCCAAACCTTCGGCTTCGGCCAAAATGGGCCGAATTTTTGGCCGAAGCCGAAGGTTTCTAGCCTGCTCTGAAATTCAACGAATTGTTACGAATGTGGGAGGAATGGAGACGCGACGCGCGGGGGCAGCGGATTGCCAGTAGGTAAGTAAATCAAAACGGACACTATTTTAAAGTTTAAATCACAATGTTTTCTTATTTTTGACAAGTTACAAGGTAATTTCAATCATTCGTTAAATTGTTTAACACTGTTTAAACTTAAAAAAATAGTTTTTTATTTAGGTTTTTTTATTTTCGCCGTAACAGGTCCACGGGAGATCTTTTAGTGTATGCTACACACATTTGGGGTGAAGCCATCGATAAGCATGGTGAGGCGCTAGCGGTCTCACTTGATGTATCGAAGGCGTTTGACCGGGTCTGGCATGAAAGCCTTTTGAGCAAACTTTCAGCTTATGGGATACCCACTGGACTTTGTAACTGGATATCGGATTTCCTGAGTGGGCGATCATTTCGAGTGGTCATAGATGGCGCCTCGTCTGATCTGATGGCGATTAACGCCGGTGTCCCTCAGGGATCAGTTCTCTCCGCAACGCTCTTTTTGCTGCACATTAATGACCTCCTCAGACCCGGTATCTTTGGGTATGCGGATGACAGCACCGTTACGGAGAGATACATGTCCGGTCCCCGTGCTAGTGGCGCTGAAACTTTCGAGCTTAGAGAGGCTTTGGTAGAACGCATAAATTTGGCTTTGAAAGAGGTATCGGATTGGGGTGATGCCAACCTTGTCAAATTTAATGCTACCAAAACGCAAGCGTGTTTGTTCACCGCCAAAGGGAGTCCATTCCCGCTGACTCCGACTTTCCGAAATATATCCGTACCGGTCACTGACAGTATTGATCTTCTTGGCATAAATGTCTCGTCAAATCTTAACTTTGGACGATGCATCGAATCCAAGGCAAAAACTGCTGGCAAGAAACTTGGTATCCTCAATAAAGTCAAGCGCTACTTCACGCCGGAACAGCTTGTTACCTTGTATCAAGCACAAGTTCGATCGTGCATGGAGTACTGCAGCCATTTATGGGACGGCTCTGCCAAGTACCAGCTTGCTGCATTGGATTCGGTGGACAGACGCGCCAGAAGACTCATTGGCGACGAATGGCTAAGTAACTCCAAACTTCAAAGTCTGGAACATCGGCGCAAAGTTGCCTGTCTGTCGGTATTTTACAGGATATATTTCGGAGAGTGTGCTCAAGAACTATTTGAACTAGTTCCTCCATCACCCTTCTACCATCGAACCGCAAGGCATCGCTCGAATCTGCACCGCTACGTGGTCGAAATTCCCCGATCCCGCACCAAGCGTTTTGCTTCCTCGTTCCTAATACGCACCGCTAAAATCTGGAATGCCCTTCCGGCTTCCGTTTTTCCAACTGACTATAACTTGGGTACCTTTAAATCAAGAGTGAATAGGCATCTTCTAGGCAAGCGCGCTCCATCTTAGGCTGCATATTCACTTACCATCAGGTGAGATTGCAGTCAAGCGCTGGTCTATATATTTAAAAAAAAAAAAAAAAGGTTCTTTTAGCCATTCTTTAACGAACTTTCTTAGGTTATTAAACCTTAGGCGTCGGCTTCGGCTGAAGATTGTGGCGATAGCCGATTAATCGGCTTAAGCTGAAGGTTGTGGCGACAGCCGATTAATTGGCATCGGCTGAAGGCTAAAGGTTGTGGCGGCAGCAGATTAATCGGCTTCGGCTGAAGCATATGGTGACAGCCGATTAATCGGCTTCGGACCAGGAATCGACCTTCGGTCGGACACTACTAATATCATAAATGCGAAAGTGTATTCGTTTGTTGGTTCCTCCTTCAATCACGCAGCAACGGAGTAAGTAACGCCTCGACGTGATTTTTTGCATGAGTATAGTTGGGGAGTGAGGACTTGGAGAGTGACATAAGTGTCCTTTCATTCCGGAAAAACAGAGGGTTCCCGCGGTGTTTTTATAAACCTAGCTCCACGCAGACGAAGTCGCGGGCAACAGCTTTTGAAGAAGGTATAATATGTCTGTGATTTCAAAATATAAATAGTCTCCATTTATTGAGTGACAAGCTTTTTGTATTTCTTTTGTAAGACTAAAAGAACCACGATGGGTCGTTAGATTCTTTTTTTTAATCCTACTTAAATTAAATAGCCGATTATAAAAAAGAATCTAACTACCTAAAATAGACTCTATTTTATAATGATAAAATCAATTTACCCAATCCACACTTCGCAAATTTGCAATTTTACAAAAAATCAAAAAATACTATAGCGCGTCTGTCCTTGATGTCGCCGTAGGAGGTTGTGCCTAGATTTTTTTGTTATTTTTTTATAAAATATACACTGATATTTAAAATAGGTACTGCTAAAACTAACTTTTTCTGCAAAAACCTACAGCAATTACGGGGAAATAAACGAAAAAAGCGCTAGTCTTTTATTTGAGTAGTTTTTAACTTTTGCAATATAATCCGAGAGACCGTGGAAAGTTTTCAAAAGGTGCCAAAACATTACAAACTTTTGCCAGTCTCTCATTTTGGATTTTTCAGTATTATTAAAAATAGGTAGTTCACCATGTAGGTACCTATACAAAGTTTCAATTAGACTATGTGTTATGTGTTAGCTATGCTAGGTGCCCATAATAGCTAAAAGTGTACTAAAAGTGTAAAAGTGTAAGTGTGTAGCTACTTTACTCAGATAACGTAGATAAGAACCAGAACATAGGGTTTACAAACTTTTAAAGAAGAATCTTTAGCACAATAAGTACATTTCTGTATACTTTATGTAATTAAGACCATAATTATATTACATACATGCGACAACATCCACGTCCTTGAGAGCTCTGTGATTTCCTGGGACAAGTATTGTGTTGTGTTTGTCTCCAGGTTGCAAACTATGTTAATACTAAAATTCGTCAAGATCGGTTCCGCGGTTGAGCCATGAATATTTTATGCTGACCTCAAGCATCAAGATTCAAGCACCTTCATATATTTTCCTACTGTCTCCTCAACCAAGTGGTATTTCGGAATATTGAGAAAGAATCTTCTTCGTTCTATTACTTACAATAGATTACTTACTTCATGCAAGTTAAATTGTGGAAAATTTCAAATTAATTACTTAGCCACACGGTTACCTAAGTGAACCGATTTGAATGTAATTTCTGGTTTTGACTTTGACACAAGATGGGATAGGATGAGAGTTGGGAAGAAATAAACACTTTATTATGTACTTAATTACTAGCTTTTGTGTTTTTTTAAAGAATGATATTCTTTAAAAAAACGAGTCAAGCTGATGATGACTAATATCCTCCTATCCCACTAAGCGGAAAGCTTATGCTAGGAGTGGGTACGACGACAATAGTGCAACGGACGGGGTTCGAACTTGCGACCTTTTGGTTTTCTTTTACCTCTAACCCTTGGGCTATAGAGGCTTTGAAGGGTTGTTTGTCCTTTAATCACAAGCAGCAACAGAGCAAAGGATAGATGTAATTTTTTTAGGTATACCTAGTCGAGGATTTGGAAAGAGAAATAAGTTTTTACCCGGAAAAACAGAGAGTTCCCGCGGGATTTAAAGCTAGCCATACTTATATTATAAATGTTGTCTAATATTGTAATTTGTTGGTTTGTCCTTCAATCTAGCCACAACAGAGCTACGGATCGACGTGATTTTTGCATGGGTATAGTTGAGGACCTGGATAGTGACATAGGCTACTTTTTATCCCGGAAAATCAAGTTCCCGAGGGATTTTAAAAACTAAACCCACGCGGACGAAGTCGCGGGCATCAGCTAGTTTGAAATAGACGTACAGAACCTGCAATCATAACAACCAGATCACTCGATGTAAATTTTTTCTCTCTGAAATTAGCCTTCGGATTGTTATTGGTTAAATTATTCAGCCGGCGTCCGATGCTCTAAGTGAATTTCGCGCTCAGCCACCGCTCGCCGACCAGGCGCGATCAGCGAGTACTGTAACAATATCGATCACGGGATAATAATACCTAGAACCACTGAGTTAGGCCATAGAGCAACAATAGATGGATGCGCGGGTTGTTACGTTCCCTCAAATATGGTTGAGTGAAGCAACGTCTGGGTCATGCGTCATGCTCGTGATCGGGTGCCACCGGCAGAAATGGGGCAACTTTCTGTCTGCCCACCTTAACATGTATTGAATTGTAAGTAGATATGCATTTTTGGAACTTCCCCCCATTGTAGAAACACTGCTGCATGCACAGCATAGTGCCTATTGTAAACTGTATTGAAAAGAGCAAGAGTTTCTTGCTGGATCTTACGGCAGGAAGGACATTCCGAACCAGTGGTAGACTCATCGACGATCCAATCTACACCCGTTTCACAATCGTTATATTGTTGCACAAGCTTTATGCTTATTTATTTTAGGGGAAAGCCAATCATCATCATCATGAGCAAACCATTAACGTATCACTACTGAGCGCAGGTCTCCTTTCAGTGAATGGTTATAGGCCATAGTCCACCACGCCTAAACTAGCCCAATGCGAAGTGGTAGAATTCACATTTTTGAGAACATTATGGAGAACTCTCAGGCGTGCAGGTTTCTTCCCGATGTTTTCCTTCACTGTTGAAACATGTGATATTTTAATTGCTTGAACGCACTTGACTCCGACAAGTGAAATATTGAACACCTGGGGTCATTGAAATATTGGGGACGAAATCTCGAAAAAAGCTAGTATTATTGATACCCAAACATAGTATTATTGATTTCCGCGACGTCATCCGCATTCTAAAAATCCCGAGGCTAAAAATCGGCCAAGTGCGAGTCGGGCCTCGCTCTTTTAGGGTTCCGTTAAAAAAAATTAAATTAAAAGATTTCCATTTACCCACCTACCCATTTTAATTTAATTTAATTTTTATTATTTGTTGTTATAGCGGCAATAGAAATACATAATATGTGAAAATTTCATCTGTTTATCTATTACGGTTTACGAGATACAGCCCGCTGACAGACGGACGGACGGACGGACGGACGGACGGACGGACGGACAGCGTAGGCTTAGTAATAGGGTCCCGTTGGTACCCTTTGGGTACGGAACCCTAAAAAATAGAATAAAATTATTGCTACGGTGTGACGATTGCAATCGCCTCTGATTGGCCGATACTCACTCGCTATTGGCTAAATTGGCTTCGGTTGCATTTCATTTATCTATATATTTTTTCAAATTTGCTGCCCCTACCTACTCCCAATTGGCAACGCCAATGGTACAAGTAGGTACATTTATAACCTAAATTGTGCTGTGAGTTGTAACACAAATAGAACATTCTAACGAACACCTATATTAAATAACCGAGTGGTACACGTTTCGAGCAAAAGTTACGCCACCAGCGCACAGGCTATCGGAATTCCTGTTTTGATTAGTTGTTTATTAGCCGAAGTGTCCAATTATCGCCATTTATTACGAGCGGAAACATATTTTAGCATAACGCCCTCCAGCGATAATTCTTCGGACAATATTGATTTCATGTTCTCTATATTTATTAATCTACGACGTTTTAAAATCTCTTTCAATACATACCAAGACCTTTTTATAATATTATAAACTTCATCTGTAATTTCATGAAGATCATTTTCAGACTATCCCTTTCGGTAGCTCTTTCTATTTAATAAACACTACTACGCCAAAGAAGTTTTCAGAAAGGGTAATAATGACAGTAAAACTACTGAAAAAAAACTTAAAGGGAAACTAAAAAAGGGAGGATTAATCGTGGGTTCACATTTTCACGACAGGAAGTCACGTAACCGAAAGTTGACGATACCTTTTTGTTAGCAAAACATCCAAACTGCTTGAAAACTACAAAACTACGGCAATTTGAGGCACACGTGATGATTTGTTGGAAAGTGTGAATAAAAGCAGGGTTGGTAATGGGTATCGGCATAACAAAGTTACCTTTAAAAGGGTGAAATATTACTATACTGTTTTTAATACCTATAATAGATTATTATTTGCTAGCTGATGCCCGCGAATTTATCCGCGTGGATTTAGTATTTCAAATCCCGCGGGGTACTTAGTGCCCTTGCACTTCGCTTCGCTCGTCGTGGCAGGGACACTATCATGTCCCCAGATACCTGAAAGTGCTCCGTTAAATAAAGGTGTGTAAAATCCGCCAATCCGCACTTGGCCAACGTTGTAGATGGCCTAAAAGTTACTCATTTTAAAAGGACCTAAATACCTATGAGGTGAGACGTAGATGATAGGGAAAAGTGCTTTCAAATTATTTCCGTATATAAATAAGAGTATAGTAGGTATAAATCAGTGACACGCTGTCTCGTTGCTAAATGTAGCAGATACCACATATAAAACCTTACTAGCTGATGCCCGCTACTTCGTCCGCGTGGATTTAGTTTTTAAAATCCCTCGGGAACTCTTTGATTTTCCGGGATAAATAGCCTATGTCACTCTCCAGGTCCTCAACTATACCCATGCAAAAAATCACGTCGATCCGTAGCCCTGTTGCGGCGTGATTGAAGGACAAACCAACAAACAAACACACTTTCGCATTTAGTAAGGATTTATAATTCTGTGGCACAAACCCTTCCTTGCCCCGTGCCGTAATTAATAACAAGGCATACGATAACATCGGGTCTTCGCGGCACGCACCGATTTTCATGTGAAAAGTTAAACATGTGTAAAGTTCAATGGCCACACCGGTTATGGTCACGTGCATAGAATAAGTAGCTACCTAAATTGGGGAGAGTTCTAATATGAAGTCTAGAAATGATTGCTACTTTATGACGATCGCAAACAGCTCTTATTGGCTGAGTTTATGAAATTCTTGCTGCATCAATGCACTTTAACCAATAGTGAGACAGAACTCACCAATCAGAGGTCACCTCTGAGAGGTGACTGCGATCGTCACACTTACTAAGGAATCATTTTTAACCGACTTAAAAAAAGAGGAGGTTATCAATTCGTCTCAAATGCAATCAATCATAATCAACTACTATGGCAATTGGCCAGCAATTGATCCGTAAAGCAGTTAAGTGCGAGCATCAGTGACCAGGTATCATTGTAAACGCAGATATGAGCAGATTAGCGTTGTAATGCTGTCCAGACCGCAGCAGGTGTGTGGAGCGGAGCGTGAATCCTCAATCACATCGGAAGAGCAGGAAATTTGCGGTCAGCCTCCGTCGTATGGGCTGAAACCCTTAGCCTATAGCTTGTACGGAATAACTTTCTGACTAACAAACTAATCATGATTTACTAGCTGATGCCCACGACTTCATCCGCGTGGATTTAGTTTTTAAAATCCCTTGGGAACTCTTTGATTTTAAGGGATAAAAAGTCCTATGTCACTCTCCAGGACCTCAACTATACCGGTGCAAAAAATCACGTCGATCCGTAGCTCTGCCGCGGCGTTTGAAGGATTGAAGGACAAACCAAAAAACACACTTTCGCATTTAAAATATTAGTATGAACTATGATGATACCTACATGTATTATGAATACAGATTCATAAATAGCTTTTGCCAAGGACTTCGTCCACAAGGAGTTATAGGTTTTTCATAAAAATCCCGCAGAACTCTCTGTTTTTCGGGATAAAAGGCCTGTGTCACTTTACCAGTACTCGACTTTACTTCATGTCCGTTGCCGTAGCTTGGTCTTCGACCTGTAGACTTGGTGCAGCATCGATAGGCCGCTTTTAGCCTTAGCCGTAGTGTGGGTCACCGGGAGACCAAGTTCAGACTAGTGCTAATGTCGATGCGAGTTCGATTGATGCTAGACTGCAAGTAGCACACTGATGTAGTTTATCATATTGAAGGTTCCACTGCAATAATGATGAATGTCCAAAAATTTTAAAATTCAAACTACTAACGTCATTCGGTCACTTGATATTTTACTACCGCTTTACTACATTACACACACACTATACAAAGTATTTAATTTATTGTTGATATTTTAAAAACCAGTCGAGCGATTTCAATAAAATTTATATGGGACCACTTGGGAAGTGTGCCCTTTGAAACAAAAAAAGCATTTTTCAAATCGGTCCACACATCTTTGAGTAATCGGTGAACATACATAAAAAAAAGATTCCGACGAATTGATAACCTCCTCCTTTTTTTAAGTCGGTTAAAATTGATTGCTAAGTAATTATATACTTTTTAGTTTGAAATCGGTTTTTTTTAAATATTTTTTTTATATTAAATTAAGTATTACTGTAAATTGTCGATTTATCTAATAGTGTCTGTAATATCAAGGCAGGTACAGTAGACCATAGGTACAATAAGTTCCTTCTAGGATTTATTTATTACCATCGTCAAAGCCACTATAAAACAACCGAGCCAAAGTTGTTATTTGGAATCAACCCACTAACTCTAAACGCTAGGACTACACTAAAATATAACCTCGACCGCAATACTTCACCGAAACTCCCCAAGTACCACTGAATAACCCTAAATATACTTCAAACTATAACACTAAAAAACTTTTACGATTCATTTTAGCACTAACCACATCCCCAACCATGTGCCGTCTTGTAAAATAATATCAATAAAGTTTCTTTAGAATTATATCCTTTTTAGTTAAATCTTTTTTCTTTTGTTTTAAGAGACAGGCGTCCCTCTTCTAAAATTCTAATATTTTCAAAAAATATAACTCATTAGTTTAGTACACTATAGTTAGGTAATTCTATTCTCTTTTCATTTCAAACCTTTGGGCATCTTATCTTCAGCTCGTGACGAAATAATTCAATGTGACCAATAGTTTTTCCAGGAGTTTTCAGGGCTACGGTGCACAGTGTTTCCAAGATACATTGCAGACATAATATTATGTATAAATGTTGCCAGCCTGATTGGAATACAAGTGTCATAAAAATAAAAAATAAACACTTATACTTATCGTATCCAACACTTTTAACAGTGGAAACTAAGAGGTTTACCAGCTAATGTGCTCAATACTGTACTGAGTTAAGGACAGTGGATCTTAATTAAATCTGGCAAAGCCTCTTAACATAATTTCACTAAATCTGCTTAGGTAGGTATACCTATTCAGTTGACTGATTGCTGATACTAACGGGAAAAAAATCGATACTTACAACATAGGACCCAAAAATTGGCCGAAAACTCGAGAATATTGGAAGATAGAAAATTAGTTATTCGACACCTAACAAAAACTGATCAGAGCAAAGTCGGCCTTCAACGAACAATAAAAACCGTATGATTTCCTCACAAAAAGGCAAATCTTCGACCTACGTGTGCTGTTTCTATGTCACACACAATCATTCTTTTTACGAAGTGACCGTTCACGATACGCTCCAACTGATCGTCACAATGACTGACTCAAAAACACGTACATCCGCGCAAAAACATTCTTTATATCTATAAAAATAGTGTTCAAAATAAATCAGCAAAACCTTAAACAGCTGCAATACTTTTTTTAATTAATTCCGTGCTCTTTTTCTGGTCAGCGACGATTTGTTTTCTTGGAAATCGTGACTGGTTTAACGACATCTAATTTTCTGTTCTCCTAGTTCTTACGTGCAGCGAGAAAAATAGGTTTTGCAATATGTCATCATCATATTTTTATTGTATTCTTTATTACCTGAGACGGTACCCCACCCAAAACAAACACAACATCCTCAAAAACCTTAATCAGGGACTTCAAAGAGTATAGTAATCCAAAAAACACACCTCTCCGCGGAAATCCCTTAATACGTCGTAAAAAATACCCGAGTCTCGTACGTAGGTAGGTACTAGGGTAGCAGCAAGTGTACTATGGGGTGTATACATGAACGCCTCAAGAATTAAAAAAGGAAGGCGCACACAAAAGTCCACAATGTCAAAAAAGTCTCCGTCAACAAACAAAGTGAGTGAAAAAGTAAAAGAAAAATACGAGCTCCACATTCTTAATTTAACTTGAGTCACTCTTAACATCCCTCCTTGAATGGAAACCGTTTTTCCTTGGTCTTCCCTTCCCCTCGCCAATTGAACGTTCTATGGTTGAGAAGAGGTATTATTGGCTAAGTGTGTAGTTCAAGTTACAATGGACGTGAGAAAGTATGGGGAGGCAAATGTAAGGCAGCCCCCATTTCTTGAGGCGGTACACTTATTCTTTTTATATGTGTGTGATACTTAGCCGATTTCATTTGGGGTTCACCTTGACACGCCGTTTGCGGGAACGTTCCGCCGAATTGGGGAAAACATTCGCGTTTTTTTTTGCGAATTTTCTCTTGTCATAAGTACCTTACTGTGGCTCTGAGCTTATTAGCTTTAATTACTTTTCAAGTCATCTGTTTTTTGTGTTGTATTTATTATTCGTATTGCTTTTTATTTGAGGCTTCGAATTTTTCCTAGAATTATACAAACCTAGATATTTCCAATTAGATCCGTTATGATTTTCGAGTCTTAGGACAATTATATCTCCACTAAGAGTTCTCTTTGTATTTTCATATTAAAATTCGTGCTTGTATCAAATCTCTAATTTTCGTAAGAAAACATCATAAGTCATAACTCTTCTTCTTAACCTAATTTTTGGTCCAATCTTAAAGATAGTAATTATGAGTTCTTAAATGTAGCTGATATTCAAAAACACACCCTCGGTATATGAAAAATTTCCAAACAAAATTATTCTAAGATCAATACCCGAATATAATCATCCCTTATGAACTGTCATGTGCGATTTTAAATCCCCCTTACGAGCACACAGACGAACACACACGCACACGCGCGCCACTCATTATGAGGGTAACTAATCACTGCTATGAAAAAAATACGAGAATTTTTTTATTCATTAACCACCCTCCTTAGGATTCGGTTCATAAATCATAGCGAAAACTGTAGAGTGCTCAAGATTTCATTAGTTTATTTTGCATTGCACGGTATCTGGTCAATTAGACTTCTTCTTCTTCTTCTTTATCAACCTATAGACATCCACTGCTGGACAAAGGTCTCCTGCATGGACTAGGATAGGTTAGACTAGGATATTATAATTTATAATGTAATGTAGATAGTGCAGTGAAAGCCTAGTGGTTAGTAATCTTTTGGGGAGGTCCGGGGTTTGAATTTCATTTACGGTAGTTTAGGTTATGTACCTCTAACTTTATGGAGCGTTTAAAATAATAAAATACTTATTAACACTTGCTTTAATGGTGAAGAAAACGGTTGTAAAGCAATCTTTATAAATACAGAGAGAGAGAGTTCTCCATAGATATAACAGTATATTCTTAAAGGTGTGTGAAGTCTGCCAATCCCAATTGGAAGGATAAAATTAAGTTCATCTCGCTACATCCTTATTTTACTTAAATTGTTCATAATTACTATAAATTTTAAGAATTTGGAATGTTTCGCCGATGGCAAAGAGCGAATCTGTGTAGTATTTTTAATAACATTCAAACTATTTTAAGCTCTACAAATAATACATTAAAAAAAGGATTGTGTGGTTTTATGAAACCACGGTACAAGTGAAACTTTTTTTCACATTATAGACATTTATACACATAAATGAGTAATAGTCTTAGATACACTACACTGTCAGCTGCTGCGAACTATAGGCGCCGATATTGGCCTTGGCTGCTCTGACGTCACCGTCACGCGACATGCAACACACAGCCGAAAAAGTTTGAGACGATGTAATAAAAGTTTCACTTTAAAATTATTAATCAGGCGTAACTCATAATTTTCTTTTTATACCTAACTTTTGATACCTGATAGAAAAAATGCAACATAATAATAGATATCTGCTCCACAGATTTACCTGTTCGCTATCCGCACACGACACACTGTAGATGAGAAGGATGAATTTGCATATCCGAGCGCGCTAAGTGCAATAGCTTGTCTGTACGCACTCTAACACTCGCATTACCCTACTTCTCGCCTCGTCCCAATTAATACGCTTTTTGTATAAAATTACTATTGTCACTGAATTTGTTTACACAATTTTACTTTAACTTACTTACTACCTTTAATAAACCTTTATATAAACCATATTACTAGAAGAATGTTGAATATGGATATAGAAGGACAAAAGAGTAGAGGAAGACCACAGAAAAGATGGATGGAATGTGTGAAAGAGGATATGCATGTAAGAGGTATGGATAATGAGTTGACGAATAATAGGAGCGAGAGAAAAAGTAAATATTTTGGGTCGCCACATAGCGTGAGACAGGGTCAAGAACAAGAAGAATTTTAATTTAACTCTCAGACTTAATATACCTCCCTATCTTCAAGAAAATTACTTTACTGTTGAGAAATTCATAGTACTATCCCGGAGTTAGGAAATAGGTGGTGTGTCACTTCCATTCCTCAGAGAGCACGAAAAGCCGTCGGTTCTGACTCCTGCGTCTGATCTCTCTCCAGTCGTGTCGCATACCTATCCGTCACATCGGAATTTGAGAGTGAGGGAATAGAGAGTGCACCTTTGTTTGCGCACTATAATATCTCCCGCGCAGATGGCTATAATCACCGTGATTCTACAGATCGGATGTAACAATAAAACTTATAGCTAAACTAATTGACCGAGCGAAGCGAGGTCTCTGAGTCTACTAGGTGAATTTGCTCTTGTCCGTCCGTCCGTCCGTCCGTCCGTCCGTCTGTCAGAGCCTTATAACTTTTGAATTACTGAACGTAATTACTTCAAATTTAGATATAATATGTGAACTGATGGCCTTCAGCCGAATATTGCATAAAAAATTATAAAAACCTTTATTTCAGGGGGGCTCTCATAGAAGTGAATGCGAAGTAAAAAAAAAATTATCGCGTTATATAAAATTGTAACATATCATATTAAAGATAATTTCGAACCGAGTACAAAAATATTTTTTTTTTTATTTTTTCCTTTAAAATTGACGAAATGGGGGGCTTTCAAAGTGGCGATTTTATACGCTCGCTTGAAGACGCTCTCTAGCAAAATCCGCTACGTATTTTCAACCTGTTTTATTTTTATTATTTCACTTATATCCTGTACTTGAACAACAAATACTAAAATTATATGAATATTATAAAGAAACGAGATTATTTCATTTTTAATGGGCATCAGTTATTCATATAGCATCAACATAGCTTCACAATAATGCTAATAGATGGCGCAGTCATTACATTAGGCACTATTCCATGGAACTAGGAGATTACGACTACGACCTATCCCAAAAACAGTTTTGCGTCGATCATTATTATTTAGTTACATAATAATATAATACCATATTATTCAATTAAAATTATTTTTTAGTTAAATATCAAACTTATTGAAGTTTGATATTTAACTAAACAATAATTTGATGATTTAGGTATGTTTGGTGAAAACGGGCATAATAATAATGTCAGGTTTGGTTGTCATGTATCGATTGAATGAATAATCATGGGATATCGTTACCGCGAGGTCTCAGTTCGGGGCGAACCACTAGTGTAATTACTATACATCGCCTTTCGATTTCGCGATTCTGCGATCGAAAGCCATAAAAAACGCGAACGCGTTTGAGCCACAATTTTCGCGCGCGAAATTCGATGCACGCAAAATGCCATGAAAACGCTGAAGGCCATAAAAACGCGCGATCGCTGCCGCTATAAGTAGCCAGTCTGCCCTCTCCCTGATACAACAAATCACTAGTATAGCTACATGTACTAGCTTCGCTATGTATTTTCTGTGATCGAAGGTATCGATCAGTAATCCGATGGTTTGGTATTCTCTTCCTAGTTCAAAATACTTCCAGAACTTCCTAGTTCTGTCTGGTGGGAGGCTGTGACCGTGACTAGTTACCACCCTACCGTCAAAGACGTGCCGCCAAGCGATTTAGCGTTCCGGCACGATGACGTGTAGAAACCAAACATTCAACCCATACCGGGTTGAATGTTCACTGCCATACCCATTCCAAGTTAGCCCGCTACCATCTTAGACTGCATCGTCACTTACCATCAGGTGAGATCGCAGTCAAGGACTAGCTTGTCATCGAATAAAAAAAAATCACTAGTATAGCTACATGTAGAAACTATAACTTCGCTATGTATTTTCTGCGATCGAAGGTATCGATCAGTAATCCGATGATTTGGTATTCTCTTCCTAGTTCAAATGACGCCGTATTTGTCATGCACCTTTGTTTTGGTCGCGTAGTACCTTAGTCGTAGAGAAGCTTTCCCCAATAAGCAGCGTTGTAACTCCCGTTTGCCACAAGGGCACTCATCAGACGCTTCTTAGCGCCTAATTTCAATATCCGGCGACGGACGAAACCGTTCCGAACTCTCCGGGAATAAATTACTCAAGTCTATTCAATATTTCATCGGGCCAAGAGGCCGGCTTGAATATTCAAAACTAGAGGAGACGTACGTAAAGGCACGCGCAAGCCATTTTTCGCGCCTATCATCTCGGTAACAAAACGCACTCGTAATTACCCCCCTGCCCCCCTCTCGCCAGCAACCGCTCCCCCCGCCCGGGGGGGCGCCCGCCCAGTGACAATTATTGATCAAAAATTCTCTCTCTTCTTTCGCAAAAGAAAACTTGGACGGGTTATGTGTCAACCGGTGTAGCTTGATCGTTGTAATTAGATAATTTTAATGAATTTTATTAATTTTTTTCTTCAAGTGTTCTCGAAGCACGCGGAACACGGTAAATTCGTCAATTATAATTTGATGTTAAAACGAAACTCATAAATCTTGTTAGGCGCGCTTGAAGAAACGTTTTAAGCCAAAGTTAGCAGCTAGCTCTGGGTTAAAAGACAGATTTGACAGATCTTGTATAAAGCTTCTGTCAAAATTACAAATTCCGGGGTTAACTAACCCGGCGTCTCTTCAAACGGGCCTTACTTCCGTTTAAAATCTGTGTATTTGCATCTCGTCTCAACAACAACAAAGGTATTTCGATATTTTTATGAGAAGTTCCTACTATAAATATAATTAATGTGAAAGTGTGTTTATTTATATTGGTTTCTCCGGAGCAAGGGATCAATGTGATATTTGCATGAGTATAGTTATAGTAGTGAACTCCAAATCCTCAAATATGGAGAGTTACATCTAAGGCTATTTTTGATTCCAAAAACGAACGAATTTTTAAAAAACCTAAAAGCATGCGAACGATTGAAGTCGTGGATAAAAGTTAGTGTGGTTTAATAATTTAAATAATCCTCAATTTAAAAGGATGCAGTCTGTTCAGTCGCGCTACACGCGGCCTCGGCATATTAATTGCACACGGCGCTACTGGGAGGCAAGACGCGGGGAGGTCCGCGAGGTCAAACGTCGCCGCGCCATTGTTTTGCGTTACGCGTATACTGTAGCACCCTGTATAGCGGGGACACGAGCTGAGGCCCGTGTTTAGTTCAGAGACGACCAACTTGGTAAGTATCACTAGCTTTTCCCTGCGGCTTCGACCTCGTGGATTTAGGTTTTTAAAAATCCCGCGGGAAGCCTCTGTTTTCCCGGATAGTCTATATTCCTCTCTAGGTCTTCACGTGGTGCTTCTGAGAGGCTTGACGCGGGGAGGCAGCCACAATTGTTTTGCGTAACGCGTCTTCTCATTACTGTAGCACCTGTACAGCGGGGACACGAGTTGATGCCCCTGTTTGGTTAAAAGACAATAACCGACTTGGTAAGTGTCACTAGCTTTTGCCCGCGACTTCGTCCGCGTGGAGTTAAATTTTTCAAAATTCCGCGGGAAGGCTCTGTTTTTCCGGGTAGTCTATATTATTAGTAATAATATAGACTACCCGGAAAACCCGCGCAAATTAGCCCTACTGGAGAGTAATAATTTATATTACTCGCCAGTAGGGCTAATATGCGCGCCACGAAAAAAATTTGTCTACTTTTACTCGTGAATCTCTAAGGGATATCACGAGAAAACGATACGCAAAATTTTCTCGTGGAGCGCATATTAACCCTACAGGTCTTCACGTGGGGCTACTGAGAGGACAGACGCGGGGAGGCGGCAGCGAAACTTCGCTGCTCCATTGTTTTGCGTAACGCGTCTACTGTAGCACCCTGTATACCGGGTACACGATTTGAAGCCCGTGTTTAGGTCAAAGATGACCGATTTGGTAAGATTCACTAAGTTTGTGTAAAACCAAGCTGCAGCACCGTATGGCCCTACGAGGGGTGGAGGATTCTTTATTAAACACACCTCTATAAATATTTAAGATTAGAAAAAAAACACTATAGCTTTTGCCTGCTACATTGTCCACGTATATAGGGTTTAAAAATTGCGAACGCGTTTTTCAAGGATACAAATAATGTAACTTTTTGGGAACTCTTTGATTTTCCACGATAAGATCTCACCAGGTCCTCAACTTTTTAACCCTGCAAAAAACATGACGATCCGAATCTTTTCCGGCGTGATTAAAGGATAAACCAACAAACAAACACACTTTCGCATTTAATAGGAAGTAGAATTGATCACGGATTATATTCTGATATGACCTGGATGGAGTACATAGTTCGAAAAATTGAGCACATGGGTCGTCGGGGTCCCAACTTGTTGGACTGGCGACATCGCACTAGTTGGACAGACTGGGTAGCAAGGCCGAGACATGTGGTAATCTGTATAAGAGAACTTTGTCATGTTGGGTACTTTTGGATAATACTCACAGAAATTCTTCTTCTTTACCAACCCGATAAAGAAGAAGAATTTCTGTGAAAATTCAGCAACTTTTACTAACAAATAACAATAGTACCTACAACGGGTGGGAATTGATTTCAAGACCTTTAGGTTTGAGTCCTCACCTTAAACCAATGAACTATTGAAGCTATAAAGTATGATAAAAAAAGCAAATAACAATTTCATACAACACTCTTTGAAACTTAGGAATAGTGAACACCCCCGAGATATCTAAGTACCTAAAAAAGTCTAAACCATTTCGTGTGCACAAATACCAAACTAATCAAGCGTGCGATTGAATAAGTCGTACCAACACACCGACACAACAATAAACCAAAACAACACAAGCATCCCCGTCGAGCTCGGTACACATCGAGCGAACACCAATCAAGCTTTCATTAGTTGCAAAACAATCAATATTTATATCCCATGCGAAATCTTCATAACCGTCCGCGACGAGCAGAAAAAAAGAAACACCCATGATAGATGATCCGTCGACTGCGCCGCATTCGCAAAACGAAATTAAAAAGAACAAGCCATATCACTTAGCCGCACACAGAAGCTTGGTTTTATTAAAAAATTCTACATATCTTGCGCGTCTTCGCCTCCTTTATCTTTAACCCCCCTGCCCATAAAAAAGAGACGGCGGGAAAAAATACCGTCGCCAGACAGGGACGAAATAGTATACGAAAATTATAATTGCCAACTGTACGTAAATTAACACCGTGGATTTGGCTTTTGTCTCTCTCTGCCGGTATTCGGTGCGAGCGGGAAGAGGTGTGTTTGTGTGCGGAAAACTGATTTGCATACATGGCTCACAAACACAACAATGGGCAGGCGAAAATCGAAGGACCAAGGAATGAGATCGGTGTCCCGATTTGATTTATTCCGTGCATTTCGGATGCGCGAATGCATAATGGATATGAGATGAACTTTCCGGAGGTTTTATCTGTCGGCGCTCGGAAATCACTATTACTGCGGATGGAGATTTGTGAGACGTTCGAGAAATGGTTCAACTTTAACTTGAACTTGTTACTATGGTGCAGATTAAAGTTTTCTTATAAGATATCGAGTCTAATAGACATCCTTTTAGTTATATCCAGCTGATGGCCACGAAGTCGTCTGCATGGATTAATACTGTAAACAAAATCATCATATTTTTTATCATCGGCAACCCATCAATGGCTTATTTTCCAAATTATTTTGAAAAGTTTTAAAAAGGAGATTGGCAAATTCCATTGAGTTTCTGACCCAGACGAACTGAATTGAACACTGACGCCCACGTTCACGAATCAAAAACTTCTCATACTTGTTCTAGTAAACCATACTAACAAAAAATTAATCAGTCTATCAAATAAAGTT